>MU186344.1:70022-90832 GCA_016904865.1 Pissodes strobi
TATATATATATCCCATGTGTATATGCATGTAATCATATTAGAAACAACTAGCACTTAAAAAACTAAATGCAAATTTGGCGTATACCAGACATATGACCTCGGTCTATTTTTTGGTGAGATTGTGAGCCTTTAGGAAACATTGTTAATTGTAATAGTTACTTTTCTCATAAATAATTTATTTAATACAAATTCCCATTTTCTGCGTAGTTTTCGGAAATCACCGTATATTTTTTATAAATCCGTTTCTACCTCAAGCTGACGAAGTACAACAATCTGTTTTTTGATAATTTATTTTAACTTCTTTATTATGGAAACATTACATTTTTTTTGAAAATATTAGTATTCCCTTCAAATCCTTTCCTTATCAACTAGGATGAGACTCATTGTTTTTCGACAGAACCGATTTTCTGTAAAAGAACTTAGCTGAAGTAAGCCGTCGTCATAGTAATATCGTTACAGTCTGGAATTACGATATCAGTATCTAAGCCGTGAAAGACAGACCTCGTAAGCCCCCTACTCACTTACCGTGAGCAACGTTCGTTAGTTCGCTAGTTGGGTTTTTGGATCATCGGTAATCGAGAAAGGAATGTAGGAACTGGCAAAAATGGGGTGTATGCTGTTCGTTCTTTTCTTTTTCCAGCTGTAAGAAATTACTTCAAAAGAGATAATCTTGGTCCCAGGCATCCAAGAAGAGCTGCACAACGTACCCCTCCCCCTCCCCCATATCGACATGCTGAGTGAAAATTAACTTTAACTTTTGGCTGAGGAGCCTAGTGATATGAAGATGCCTGTTATTAAAACCGACTTTAATATTCAATACCTCACATTCAACAGAGATTTCGTTATTTTATAGCGCCTGACAACGCTGATTACAGTTGAGGGCAATTTAAGGAAATGCTTGCTAAATATCGAGATGACATTTCATTTTCCATTCAAGAGCTATACCAATTTAAAATCGGGAATCAATGCATCTCTATGGCGTACTATCTTCGACTCTCTTCAAGATGGCGAAACTGGGATAATGTAATGATGAACTACTACCCTAGGACTACATCTCATTGTACACGCATCGAATGCACTTTTAAGTATACTATGATGTAATGCCTTCAATAGTAGATGAGTTTTGAATTGAAGAATAAGAACGTGTGAACCAACAGAACTTTGATAATCTCATCGTCAGCATGCTACGAGAAGTTCGATCATATATCCACTTGCTAAACTTCGTTATTAGAAAACAAAACTACACGCATGATTTTTTTTGTTTAGTCTACCTATTTCATATAATTTCTTATTTAATTTTTATACCTGCAGTTAAAACAATGATCCAACAACTACTTATTCTAAAAGCGATCATTGCAATTATTTTATAGTTATTAAAAAAGGGTAGTGCATGTAAAAGGAAACTCACATTCCCTATAGCATAAGCTTGAATTGGAAAAGGTGTTCTAGGTACATCTCTTCCTCCGTATTTAACATCAAATTTATATCTTCCACAGTCGTCTGGAGCAAAAATTGCATTAACCGTTCCATCTCCATTTTCATGTATTTTGACTGGCCTTGGGTGGCCATCGGGACCGGTAACTTTAACTTCTAAATCCCCAAACCCAGCATCAGTTGTATCAATTTTAACCGAAGTGGGAATTGATGCCGGAATACTTTTTTCTACAATTGCGGGCCCTGTAATTTTGACTTTTTCGGGTTCTGTAACTGGTCTGACTTTAAGAGGAAATGGACTGTTCGGGATATCATTGCCATTATAGAGAATATGAGCCTTAAGATTGGCTCCTTCATTTGGAGGTATATAGGTAACTTCAAATGTACCATCGCCATTGTCTTTTATTTCTGGCCTTTTCGAAATTGGATCAGAATCAGATATTATTTTTACAGCTACAGGTGCTGGAGCTACTTTTGACGCGTCTATTTTAAATTTCGCTGGGATTCCTGTTCTACATTTGTTGGTTTCTAGCCCAGCACCATAGGCTTTAACAAATATATCATCCAATTTAGGACTCACTAATACTTTGAAAGGTGAGCCAGGTATATGAGTGTCAGCAAACCTAATGGCTACATCATATTCTCCGGATTCTGTAGGGATATATTCCACTGAGCATGATCCATCTCTATTATCTTTACATGTCATTTTTGCCTCTGATGGCCCTTCGATTGCTAAGCTTAGGCCACCAGTACCCGCACCTTTAGTTTCAACAGTAAATACATTAGATTTGTTAAGAATTCCATTGTCCAAACCAGGTCCATATGCAATACATTTTTTAGCGTCACAACCACGTCTTACATTCACAATAAATGGAGATCCAGGTATTGGAATATTATCATAAAATATGTCGATAGTGTGTCTGCCCTCTTCAAATGGAGTATAGCTGACTTTATAAGTTCCATCCAATAATGCTGCCACTAGCTTTTCTGTATGAGCTCCAGATGGATTGGTAATAGTACATGTAACTTTTCCATCATCATTTGATATTGGTAGGCCTCGAGTATCAACCAAAAAGTCCGTAGGAGAGTCAACATAAACACCTGAAATAGATATGTTTATTAACTTGTGTACGAATGATCCTATGTGGAATATTATTAATACAAAGCATCATGCACAAAAAAGAAACCGTTATTATTTCAGTAACTCAGTATAAACATGAAATTACACACCAACTTACTCCGGCATCAATATTAAATTTTTTAAAAATTTAATATTTTTGCTTGATATCTTTTATGAACAGATTTTTAAAAAGTTAAACTCCTAAATGAATAACTTGTTATTATTGTTAGACATTTTGCTTGTCAATGTCTAGTTAAAAAATGCGGAATTTTGTTTATTAAAATGTATCAAATATTT
Organism: Pissodes strobi; assembly: GCA_016904865.1. Taxonomy (NCBI): domain Eukaryota; kingdom Metazoa; phylum Arthropoda; class Insecta; order Coleoptera; family Curculionidae; genus Pissodes; species Pissodes strobi. Next base: position 72,874 of record MU186344.1, read on the forward strand.
TCTGTATTTCAACGCTAAAAGGTTATTAAAATGGACATTAATTGAAGAGTTAATCAAAGCGCAAATGCATAGTCTCGTGGCACACTCTTGATAAAGGCCATAGCGAGGTTGTCACATGTTGTAACACTGCAATTGGTTTGAGTCCATTTCAATTGGTGTTTGTAGAACTAGGCTATCATTTTAAAAACTACCGTACATTTATTTAAATCTTAAATAACTAATAAAACTATTCTAAGAATAAGCAAAAAATGCAACAAATATCTTCAGCCACACAATAGAACTAAATGCAACAAATGCTGTGAGCAATTAGCTAAAATTATTAGTTTAGATTCACATCAAAATATTCGTGCCGTGTTCGAGTATAGTTAAAAATATATCACGTTTACAAATACATTGTTTTTAGCACACCAGTTTACCATGTAACTGAATTCCGCTCCCCGACACTTTGATCATATTCATGTCAACTTCCGGTACAATAATTGCCTGGAATGGACTTCCAGGTATATGATTATCATTGAATGTTATGTTAATCCCATAGTCCCCAACTTCTGTTGGTAAGTACGCTACAGAACATGTGCCATCTCCATTATCTCTGCAGCTTATTGCAGCTTCACATGGCCCTTCTACTGTTACTCCAAGTCCTCCTCCTCCTCCACCCCTTGTGTCAATGGTAAATTCTGCAGGTCTATTAACTATACCATTACGTAATCCTGTACCTGATGCTTTAACTTTTAAAGGGTCACTTCCAGTTAGGCAAGTCAATTTAAAGGGTTTATGTGATATTGGTTCGCCATCAAACGATATTCCTAGTAAGTACTCCCCTAATTGAGTTGGAGTGAAATTTACTAGGTATCCTTCATGTGTAGGTATAATATGGGCTTTAACTTTATTGCCAGATGGACTTGTTATTGAAATTGCAAATTCTGCTTTTCCAGCGTCTTGGGTTATAACTCTAAATTGCTGTAGACTATTTATTGGTGCCGCTATATTTCAAGGCAAAAAGTACAAAATATTAACTACGCGAACAATATATTATTTTTTTGGTTTTTGAGAATAAACTATAATCAATATAATTGATCGTTAGAAAGCAGTTCTCATATAATTCATTTAACATGTTACGTTCTTCTTTATTTTTTTTTTGGTAAAAAGATTATCATTTTATTCTCAAAATCTCTTGCTTAATCTTACATTTTCTTTGCAATAATAATATAAAACACTTACTTGGTTCTAATCCATCGACTTTAATCTTGGACACATCAACATTTGGTTCTACCTTGAAGTTGATTGGAGTAATTGGTACTCTAAGGCCCCCATAATTTAAAGTAACTGAATAGATTCCAGATTGTGGAGCCTCATAGTCAACTGTATAAGTTCGGTCTCCATTATCAGTAAGTTTTACGGGAATTTCTTGACGGGTATCTTCATTTACGAGATGAACATCTAAATCAGCATCACCAGCAGACCTTAAAAAAAACCGCATACTGAAGTTAACATGACAAATATATGAATAAGACTGCAGATAAAGATATCATATTAAAACTATTCTTAAACCTTATTTCAGAAACTCAAAGCCACGTCAGATCAAATTTAGGCAGTGATGCTCTTTCTTAAAATTATAAAGGAAAACAGTAAAATAATTGCTTTTAAATTTTTTTAAGAAAATTGGATGATGTGAAGTAGATAAAACCAAAAGATATTTTCCGATGTTGCTACCAGGACTTTGACGTACTTTCTTAAGTTGACTTTTATCTTATGTTTTATGATTGAATTGGAAATAGTGTCTACATATTAGGTAGATACTTACCGAGTATCGATGTTAAAGTGAGTAGGCGTAAGAGCTTTTACGCCACTTTCAACACCAGGTCCAAAGCATATGATTTTTGATACATCAGCCGGTTCTCCAACGTATATTCTAAACGGAGAATTTTTCACAGCAACTCCACCGTAATTGACCTGAGCGATATGACGATTTCCACTTTTGGGTACGTAGGAAGCTTCAATAATTCCTTTAGTCTGTTCCACCAGATTTACATCCACTTTATTAGAATTTCCATCTATTACTGTAACGTCTAATGGTGCAGATCCTGCTTTTGTAGTGTCAATTGTAAATTTAGTTGGTATATGTTTTTGAGGACCATTAGGTTCAACGCCTTGGCCATATACCTCAACTTTTTCTGGATAGTAATCTGTGTGTGGCAAAATTTGAGAGATATAGGGACTCTTAGGAATGTCTTCACTATCGCAAAGAATATGAACAGCATATTCACCAGGAGCTGTTGGATAATATCGTACGTCCGCTGAACCATCTCCATTATCATGACATTCAATTTTAGCCTGAGATGGACCTTGTATACTAAAACCCAATGCACCAGTTTCGCCATTAGTTTCTACCGAAAACAGTGCTGGGTAGTTAACAACGCCACCGGCCAATCCCGGACCATACGCTTCTATTAAGGTATCCTTATGTGGTCCTACGTTAACATCGAATGGTGATTTATGAATTTCCTGACCGGCGAAACTAATTATAATCCTATATCTGCCCTCTTTTATCGGATCATACACACAATGATACACATTGCCTTCTACCTTATCAATTCTACAGGTTTCGTTGGCACCAGCTGGACCAATAATCTGGACTTCAGGATATCCTTCTCCAGCGCCATCAGTAAAAATATTAAATTCTGCTACATCTTTAACTCTAACTCCATTCGGCTGCAACCCTCTGCCGCTAGCTTTGACTTTTCTGTGATCTGATACTGGCGATACTCTAACACCGAATGGACTGTTTGGAATGGGTTGACCGGCGAAGAATATATTTACGGAATGTAGTCCAAGAACACTGGAGATATAATCACACCGCCAAAGGTCTGGACTTGTCTGTCTGACTTGTACGGGTACCGAATTTTTATTTCCTGATGGATCTAGAATTATAACTTCAGGAACACCTTTGCCTGTATCTGAAATAAACATAATGTTTGTTTAGGTCTTAGTTTCTTACTAAAACGGAGTTTTATCAGCAAAATACCGAAACAGAATTATGCACTCAACGCGCGTTTCGCTAACCATGTTAGCATCATCAGGAGATAATAAAAAAAATAATAAAAAAAAACTTTTTTTTTCGAATTCTGAATAGCATAAAATTTTACAGGTTGAAAGAATAACTTTGAATATAAATATGGCTGGACCAAGGTTAGAGCAAAAACATGATATTTAAAAAATGCGATCTCTATAATAGCGCAACTATGTTTCACCAGAAGCGCAAATCTAGCGTTGGAGTGTTGTATAGATTTCAAAATGTCCTACTGAAAAACGAAGGGAAACACCTTAAAAGAGAGCAGTAAATCATTCCTTAACTAGGCCTGGTACATCTTTTGTCTCTCAAGAAAAGATAAAGTAGGTATAGTATCTGCGTTCTGAAACCTCCGCCTGGAGGAGGGTGCGCATTAGCAAAAATCGGCCACGTGGGCGACGCCATACTTCAGGGCGTGGCACCTGACAGCCGACAGATGACAAGTGACTGTCGACATTTGGCAAGTGACAGCTGACAGCTTGCGCAGTAGCAAACATCGTCCACGTGGGCTACACCGGGCATATGACGAATGACAACTGACAGTTGGCAGCTGACAAATGACAGACCGCGCATGAGCTGTGAGGCGCGGTAGAGGTGCGCAACTGCAAAAACCGCCCACGTGGACCACCGCATTTTAAGGATGGGGCGTATGACAATTGACGGATTGAAAATGACAGCTGGCAGGCCGCGCATGAGCTGTAGTGCGGAGGATGTTCAAGACCGTCCGCGCGTCCCAGCCCCTCGCGTCAACGCGGCCAACGGACGGTCTTCGGTCCACGCGGAGACAGATGCTAGTGGGGGATGCCATAACATCACAGCTTAGATCACCTGGACCAATGTTTCGAATGGCAACAAGATCTGTGGTTCAGATAATCAAACTTGAATCAATTCTGAAAGCAACGATCTAATAGCCGACTTGGGCTCATTTAAATAATGTAATTCGATTGCAATTACACCTGCTGTCGAATGTGCCAAGCTGGCGAGTCAACCGGATGTAACAGTATAAATAAATGATATCAACCACAACGACTTCCTGTCTATGCAACGACTTTCTGCTTGCGATTGATAAAACTAATAATAATAACATATTTTTGTGGTATTGTGGTAGACACAAATCAACAACAAATATATATATATTGAATTATTTATTAAACCATACAGTATATTGACTTTTTCCGATATTATATACGAATTTGGCTAATAATACACCACATGTTACGGCAAGAGTAATTACGCACATATTTAGAAAATAGGTATTTTCGCTGAAATTTCCAAGACTTGGCGTAGTCGTAATGGTCTCGCTCTTGTAATTAATTTCTAGGTACTTATTAGGTAACGTGAAATTTCAATCTTAAACCAATAATCGTCCATTTTTTAACATCCAAAAATGTTCTATTTCGGAAATCGAGTCTTAGTTTATACTAATACTCGTTTTACAATGATGGAGGAACCCACGTCATAAAGACAAGTGTTGTATTATGGATAAGTGCAGAAAGCAGAGGAATCAAAGAACCGTTTGTGGAAAAGATATCAGACTCCAACTATGTATGTATATTTACTATTTGATTTGGTTTGTATACAAACATTTATGATTAACAAATGCAGTAAGCACTACGAGAAAAACTTAACCAAACCATGGTTGGCGATTTAATGAATCAATATTACTTTGGTATACCTTTTATGCAGAAAGGGCATACGCCCTACGATGTCGGCAGGCCATCATTTTCAGTTCTCTAATCAGGTCGATTGTAGTGGATAAAACAGGACAATTTATTTTGTAAATCAAAGTTCTGCCTATATTCAACAGGAAGTGTTCACCAAACACATAAAAGAGATTAACTATCAACGTATTTTAGGCAAAAATCTATCGGTAGTGATTTTAATTCCTCAACGTTATAATCTTTTATATTTTTAGCACCAGATAAAAAGTCTAGCAAACAGCTTGCCATCGCGAAAAACTATCTATATAGGAAATAAAACATAAAATACGTGGCTATATACATTTATAAAGCATCCATACTACGTAGTTTATCTACATCCTCAACAATTTTATGTGGATTAATACGAATATATGCTAACATATAACAAGATAAGTCAGTAAAATTTAAATTATAATATTGTTTGATTATATCTAAACAATTATCTTCAATCGTACTGGATAGTTTTACATAGTTTAATGTATTATCATAAAAAGTTCTTAAATCTAATTCCTTAAGTAATCTTAACTTAAAATTTATCAACTCATAAATATTTAAAATATCTTTCAAATCATCTAAACAAAAACATAAAGTAACCATATTTTCCGAACTGCTAACTAACTAACCCGAACTGTGTAATCTAATCACTACTTCGTCTAATAACGTAAAAGCGCCTAGAGCAAAGGTTGCATTCATTTATGAATGTATAATCTTTATCAGCGGCTTCCTCGACGATCAAGTTACAGCGACTAACAAAGAAGCACCAGTCAAGATCAGGAATAAATATAGATATTTGTTCTTCTGGGAGATTTAATACTTTTCTAGTTATACTAACACTTGGGAACAAACCTCGTGCAATAATAAGTCCTGCAGCAATTTTGAAAATCTTGGTAGAATAACAGATTTAGCCAAATATTTGGTTTCTTTCTTGATTTCTGCATTAGTTCTAGCAATCATATGATTAAACTTTCTCTCCCAACATGGTGATGAACAAGACGAGTTTGACACTTCGTCATCCATCAAATTCTCAATATCTGAAGACCTTAGATGTGCTGGGTTTAAAAACTCTATGCATGTGTATGTGTGAAACCATGCGTATGACGGAGAAAGTATTTGAATCTACGATCTTACGATGATAACGGCCAATGGAACAGAGGTCCTCGCAAAAACTCTGTCCAAACAGCACTTGATCCAATATAGGTATTTTAGTTAATATATTTGCCCGCCGGATAAATAAAATGGATAGTAAGAAAAGCGTATGTTTTTGCTTAAGTCATCACCCAAAAAGGCCTTAGTCATGTTTTTTGTTAAATATATATTTATTGTAGAGGTCGTTATCAGCCGACCGAATGAAAACAAAGATCTAAGCCAGCTTGGGATAATGTAAGTCGATTGCAATATATTTTTAACTTAAAACTTATTCGGTAGGCTTCGGCTAAACTCGATAAACTTTGAAAAATTTATACAGATGAGTGATCATAAACGTTTTTAGTATGGTCGAAGACCACACATAAAAAACATGTCACCCGAAATGCGCATGTTTTTTGCTTAAGTCATCACACAAAGAGGCTTTCACCATGTTTTTTGTTAAATATATATTTATTATAGAGATCGTTATCAGCTGGGGCGCCGAAAGCACTTTTGCCGCTATGTGCGCACAACTAACTTATAGTTTTCGAGAAAAACCAATTCGGGTCTACTATGCATAGTGGCAAAAGGGTACTAACGTAAATTCGCTTCAAATATATTGACTTTTACATCAAATTAAAGGGAATTTTACATATAATCAGAAAATCGAAACAAAATTTTTGTATAAGGTGCTATAAAATACTTATAGGGTATTATATTTTAAATAATGCAAGTCGATTTCAATATATTTTTAATAACCGATATTATAAATGAACTTTGCTAATAATAGTCCGCATGTTACAGCAAGAGTAATAACACATATTTAAAAAATAGGTATATTCACTAGGATTCTGAGAACTTGCCCAATTAGAATTAGTCCCGTTCTTGCAATTAATTTATAGGTATTGAGCATATTGAAAATATTTTCCTAAAACAAGCTCTTGGCATGACTACTTATCAAGTTGAAATCAGGAACAAGATGAATTGAATACCTGCATTTACCTATATAAATACGTTTAAAAGACTTTCTAAAAAGCCACAGTCCAATTAATAAATATTCGCGGGTAAATTGGTCGGCAAATAATTTTTATTAAATTAGTCATTAACCATGTTATAACAGCCCGGTCGCTATAAAATACACCTGGCGTGGAGGTCGCTTAAACCCGAACATTGCGTTATCAGTGACTTCTCGGTCGAGCTTCCTTATCTGAATCATTCAGATGAGACTTAACGTGTTAAATACATAAAAACTATTGATTTCAATAGTCTGAATTTAGGCCTTTGTTTAGATTTCTGTTGATAAACATTTAATAGCGTATTTTTTATCTTTAATTTGATACCCAACACGATTGGAGGGTAAAAAAACTACTCATAAATCTATAAAGCTTGATTAAGCTTATTTTTCTTTCACACTCATTTACATTTGGTCCATCGTTATCGCGGCTATTTTCTATATTTTCTCAAGTAAGTTTTATAGTTAAATAACTCGTTTAATACTGTTTTGATCTAGCTTGATAAGCGTATTTTTTCAAACCGTTTTATTATATCAATTTGCTCGGAAATAATCGGGTAAAATTGCTAATGGCTGGAAATTTAAATAATTTTAAAATAAGCTTATATATATTAGGTAGAATAAAGATGTATGGGTTACATCATTCTATAAAAATATATTTAGTATCATACCTAAACTATGGCTACAACTCTATTTATACTTTTGAGGAAATTGCAAATTATGAGTGTGTTTAGTATTCACAACCTAAAAATCTACTACATATTTAGCCTTAAAACCTGCTTGAAAGACCTTGGTTAAGCTCCTTCGGAAAAGTCCTGAAACATATTTTTTGTTATCTTTAATGGATTTTGAAAACAAGCCTCTCTAGTCGTAAATAAATACATCAACGTTCGAAATATCATCATTCGATATCGAACAAGTTAGCAAATATTCGAGAACGAATTTATGAAGAAGTTGATGGTCCAAGCCTGAAAATGATGTAAGGCTTTTATATAATTTATGGTTAATTTAATTTGAAGAAGATGGATGAGTGTTTATGTATGTTCTCCATGGTTTTTCCAAATACTGCATTATTCATTAACGTCTTTTCAACTTATTTTTTGCATTTTGTAAAGAATGTTAAGATCTATATAGCCATGGAGATTGTGAAAACGACAATATTCGATGTATAATTTTAATTTTAGCTCCTAATGCCAAAGTCTGTATCAAATTTCGGTAATGAATAACATACTCGGTTTTATTATACAGTGCTCCCAAAAGTATACTGTTTAGACAGGTATTCTATATTCAGGGCATGGTGGAACATGAAAATCTATAGTGAAGCTCATGAGGAATTTCAAGATCAACTTCTAAGATATACTCAGTACTAGCATCATCAGAACGTTTTGAAACATCTAAATTATTATATATTTTATATATTATTATATCTACGTGGGAGAGCCAATTAAAGATTCTATAAGGCAGATGTTGTGACATGGCGCAGCCATATTGGTTACTTATATCAAAATACATTAGATATGTCTCATCCTTCTTTATATCATCATAATCGGGCTTATACTTATTATTAGCTTCAGCATACTGCTTGGAGCATTGGCTTAAACTTCCTCTTTTGTCTTTTCCGATAAATACAGCCATATCCAAATCAGTCGGAAGATCTTATTTGGGCTGATTACTTCTCAATATTTGCACTAACATGCATTGCCAAGCATATCCCGGTAAAGTATAAGCATGAGAAAGATCTATACCATATATTTTTAAAGATGTGTTTCTAAACTGCTCGAAATCATCAGCAAGCAATAAAATGTCCGTCTTCATATATAGATCCGGATAACTCTGCAGTGTCTTGCGCCAAAAAGAGCTCCATACAGTCTGCGCATGAGCATATTCCTATGGAATCGATCACACTATTATAGAATCCCATTATTGAGGGTAATTTAACTTCATCAAGCTTATCCCATCCAGTCATGAAATCATATGAGAAATCGCCTTTTCTGCGCAGTAGCAAAAATTGATATTCGATTATGTCCTTGAACTTTGGCTTTAAAATTGGACAATCAGGTAAATTTGAGGCCAGTTTATCAAGATCAGAGAATCTGAAGTTTTGTGTAGATCTAGATTTAATTAAATTTTCCGGAATATGTTTTGTGAAAGAAATATATATTTCTTTTTTTACAGGCAAAACATTAATTTTTTCATCGGCTAATGCTTTTAACACTAGATGTTCGCCGTAGGAACTCTTATTATGGAAAAGTACTGGCATTGTATGTTTATCTTGGAAATTTAGATTGCAATTTTCATACGCCGGACCTCGATATTTTCCAGTTGAATGGCAGTCATCTCCAACATTTTTTATCTTCAGACTTAAACGGCTTTTCACTAATATGACACTCTGTTGCATAAATAAATTTTGTTTCTTGTTCCAAAAAGAGTCGCTCCATAGGCAAAGAACATAAGGAAAACAGTTTCTACATCTGCGGCAAAATCAAAATTCATTCACAAACTACTGAATACATACAATAGGGGGCATTTTCTTTATATTTAAAATATTTAAATTCAACCCATTTTTATCGTCTGTTAGAACTACACTACTCTATACTGAAGTAAGAGAGACAACAATCACACAAGTATTTAGCTTTTTTATGCTTGCTTAACTCAGATGATAGGAGGCGGGAAAGATTTTTAATTAAGCATCATCTTCAGCACAATACTAATCACTTGGTATCAAAATGTTTACATGCTTATCCTGCTTATTCTTGGTTAAGTATGTTCGGATTACATTAAAGTTATTGTTATTTTTTTAGCCGGTAAACATTAATAGATAAATTGCTTTGCCTTTCAAATCTAGAACTTGTCAAAGTCATAGGAAATTGAATGCCTATTAGATTCAACACATCTCTGGGGTTCGTGTACGATGACGTTCTATCAACAATTTTGGAGGGAGCAGAAAACAAGGCGGAAACTATTGCCCACCCAAAACATATCTCATCCGCATTCTGAACATTAATACAAGGTTTTCTGTTAACAATTTGTTTATGAAGCTTGCATCCGTATGACGAATATTTGATATGAGACCAGTTCTTATTCTTGATTCGAAAGCAGAATGCAGATCTTCCCATTTCACTCGGTGCTTCGCGGTACTTGCATCCTCCTCAATAGTTGCATATATCCTTTAACTTGCCCGAGACATGAAGTTAGATGTTGTTCTCGGCAATAGTCGTGGCAGATTTTTATGTAGATGTAATTTCTCTAACAGAACTTGAACATTCATTTATTACATTTGGAATCTTAAATGATTAAATTCCAAATTAGGAAGCTTTGCTTGAATAGATTTAACACAAGTACTGGCATCAGTAATTATAACCTAAAAATCTTCTAATCTATCTTTGGTTGAAAAATTATATATAGAAATATAGTTCAGTGTGTGTTAATTGTTAAAGGTAAGTACAGCTATTATAAATACTTAGGTGCTTGGTTTTATGATAGATGCAATTTCAACACGCTTATTGGCTTTTCTTGTATGTAAGTAAGTAAATAAATATGTATGTAACAAATCTAAGAGATTTTCACCCACTAAAAAATATAAAATGGCGCAAGTTGCTTAAAATAATTTGTTTCAAAAAGCGTGGGGCGCTTTGTCAGTAACAATTGAAAGGAAGTAGTATGATTCTCAAAAAAACTTAAAGCAAAAGCGCCCCATGGTTTTTATTGTATTAAATTATTTTAAGCAAATTTCATTATTTAAACGCTTTTAGCGCGTTAAAAGCGTGTTTTTTAGTGTCTAAACTAGATATATTTTTTAATTATTATAAATGTATTATTTAATTTAATTAATTATTAAGTTTTAGCTTAAATAATTAAGTTTTCGTTTTTTTAGGGCGGATGTATCTTAATTTTTTTTGTTATTATTATTTTATATTTGACATTGTTTTATTTGAGATACTGTCTGTTTCAGAACTTCTAACTGATAAAAAAAAACTATCTGGTTACCAGTACAAAAGACGAAGGTTGGAAAGGAAAGCCCAAAGGTAGAAACAAGCTGGCGCTTTAAAAAATTATTTACAAAAAACGTCTAGGATTACCGAACCAAATGACGACTCCGAGTGTTCAACATTAAATACGGGAATACAAGAAAACATGGAATCACCAGAGAGTGACAATGACCAACAAATGGATGAAATTTCTAAACCAACTGGAACTGGCACCACTCCGTAACCAAATGCAAGAACTATACAAATTGTCACTGACCTGGCATCTACGGAAAGCGCTCTACAATCTTTAAGTACAGATCCAGCATTGTGGCCAAGAATTTCAGGAGATGGCGAAAGAAGTTTTTTGGTAAGGCAAGGTCCACCTAATCCATTGCATAATTACAAATCATCTTCCGATGTCACTGGTCGAAAATTTAGCCCAAAATATTATAAACGAACTTTAAGCAATGGAGAACAAGTTGTAAGAGACTGGCTATTGTATTATTTTCAAAAAACTGCGGTTATGCATCCGCTGCACAATTTTCGGCTGTGTAACCAGTTCCCTTTTAAAAGATGGTTGAAACTTTAAAAGACCACGAAATTTGTAAAAATCATATTCAGGCGCAAAAGCCATAGCTAGAACTGAGTCAAAGTTTAAAATGTTGTAAGACTATAGATGCGGATGCTCAACGAATTATTTATGCTGAAGCACACCACTGATTCGAATTGCTTCTCAGAATAGTAGCAATCACTACAATGCTTGGTAAAAGTTGTCTGGCTTTTCAAGGTACAAGCGACAAGCTGAGCATAATGACGGTAACTTTTTAAAAATAGCTGAATTGCTATCTGAATTTATTCCCATTATAAAAGAACACGTGCCTAAAGTGCCCAAAAAAGAGGAGACTAACGCCCACTAATTCGGGAAAAATATACAAAATGAGATAACAGACTTGTTGCATCAAAGTGTGAGATCCTATATTATTAATGAAGTAAAAAAAGCTAAATACTATTCCATAATTTTAGATTGCACTCCTGACGTTAGTAAGGTGGTGCAAATGAATCTTGTAATCTGACATGTTTCAATCAACAAATCTGATTCCAGTGAGGTTGAAATAAAAATTAATGAAGGCTTTTTAAGCTTCCTTCCAGTTGAAAGGTCCACAGGGTAAAAATGTCTGAAATTATAATTGGAGAGATAATGATTTGGGTTTAAATTTGCAGGATATTATGGGGCAGGGATATGACAATGGGTCCAATATGAGGGACGATAAAGCAGGAGTGCAATCAGGAGTTAAAAATTTAAATTCGCGAGCATTCTACGTTCCATGTAGTAGCCACTCTCTCAATTTAGTTGTTAATGATATGGCAAAAGCATCCTTGAAACCCGCTAATTTCTTCAATATGGTGCAAGAAATACATTTATTTTTTTCGGCATCTACTTTTCGAAGGGCAATACTTTAAAACCATTGAGTGGTACTAGATGGGAGAGTATGATAGAGCCTTAAAGCCTTTAAGATTTCATATAGGAGATGTATATGAAGCTTTGCTATGCATTTATGAAAACCAAGAAATTGACAATTTAATAAGACACCAAGGCTCGGGATTATTAAATTATATAAAACAGTTTAAGTCTTTGTGTTCAATAGTTGTTTGGTATAAAATACTAAACTGTATTAATCCAATAAGCAAGCTGATGGAAACGAAAGATTACGATCTAGCATCTGCATTTGATCTTTTATAAAACTGCAAACAATTCTTTAAGAATCTTTTATCGGATAAGTCCTGAAACTATTGTTGACGCAAAAGAACTGGCTGATGAAATAGGAGTTGATAATATACACAAATTAAAAAACACTCCAAAGAGACGCTATTAAAACACTGCAAGGATTTAGAAAGTATTTTAACTAATGGTGATTCTGTTGACATAAATGGGGCAGAATTAGCAGAGGAAATTTCTGCGGTTTTGGACAAAAAAGAAAGCCCAATCACAGACTAACCCAAACAAATGTCTGAAATTATAATTGGAGAGATTAATGATTTGGGAATTTGAAGGATATTAGGGGGCAGGGATATAACAATGGGTCCAATATGAGGGGCGATAAAGCAGGAGTGTAAGCTAGTATTAAAAACTGAAATTCGCGAGCATTCTACGTTCCATGTAGCAACCACTATCTTAATCTAGTTGTTAATGATATGGCAAAAGAATCCTTGGAAGCCGCTAATTTTTTTAATATGATTCAAAAAATATGTTTATTTTTTTCGGCATCTACTTTTCGATGGGCAATAATTTTAAAACATGTGCAAGGATTAACTTTAAACCCATTGAGTGACACTAGAGGGCTGAGTAGGGTAGAGGCCTTAAACCCTTTAAGTTTTCATATGGGAGATGTATATGACGCTTTGCTAAGCATTTATGAAAACCAAGAAATTGACCATTTAATAAGAGACGAAGCGTCGGGTTGATTATATTATAGAAAACAGTTTAAGTCTTTCTGTTCAATAGTATTTTGGTATAAAATATTAAACTGTATTAATCCAATAAGCAAGCTGATGCAAAGGAAAGATTACGATCCAGCATCTGCTCTTGATTTTTTACAATTTGCAAACAATTCTTTAAGGATCTTCGATCGGATAAGTCCTTCAATGAAACTATTGTTGATGCAAGAGAACAGGCTGATGAGCCTAATTTTGAAATCAACAATACCACGACGTCGTGTAAGATGAAGAAAAACCAATTTCTCGTACGAAACAGGAGATGGACCGATCGAAGATCCCAAAGAAAAATATACCTAAGATCGATTTTTTTTATTTTACAATTGATCAAGCACTAAATGCTCTAGATGCTGGATTTGAACAACTTAGTCACCATAGTAACTATTTGCAATTCATATATAATATATACGAATTAATAAAACATGCCTAAAGAGACGCTATTAAAACACTGCAAGGATTTAGAAGGTATATTAACTGATGATGATTCTGTTGACTTAAATGGGGCAGAATTAGCAGAGGAAATTTCTGCGGTTTTGGACAAAAAAGAAAGTCCGAGCAATGTACCTACTAAAATTAATAACCATGTTAAATTTTGCCCCACGCCATAGTGTTACCTTAAGATTATTGCTGACTATACCAATAACGGTGGCAAGTGGGGAAAGGAGTTTTTCAAAATTAAAAGTAAGAACTTCCCACTACCACGCAAAATTGTCTTAATGGTTTAGCCATTTTGTTAAGTTTTTATAGAATGTAAGTTTTATTTGTGCGGTTGTGCAATAATATATTTTTGTAATAATATTACAAATGTACCAGGTTAACAATTAGTTTGCTTTTCATTATTCTGGTATTTGTACTAGCCTTGAACCCACAGTGTTTTGTTTAGCAAGAAGAAAAATAAAACCATCTTCAAACTTATTAAAATTTATTGTTTATAGAAATAAGAATTCTATTAATATTACCTTTTTTAATGTTTACTGTTTTGTCCTACTTGAATGTTAATTATGTTACATGTTTCTTGTTGAGACATGTTTTAATATAATTTAAAACCATTTGATTTTTATTTTAAACAGAAGATATATATTTTTTTTTTACTACTAACATGATAAATCACCATTATTTACTCCATTCCTCAAATGAGAAGTAACATTTCTCACCCTAGGTAAATAATAATATTAAAAAAAACCTAGGTCAATAATGAAACGGAAACGGAAATTGTCAAAAAGTCAAACTTGTTAGTTTGACAACTAGTTGTCATTTCGGATTATTTGAAAAATGAGTAGGATAATGATTAATTTCAAAATCTAATCAATTCAAATAATGTTAAGGATTGTATCAGTGCTATTAGTAAAAAAAGTATATACAGTATGACTCACTTTTCATGACTCCCCAAAATTTAGATGGAAAGAAGGTACTTTGTATGTATGGAGCTGTCAGGAGATTATTAGCGTTTTTTGGCGAGTAACCACGGTTAACTACAAGTAATACTGAAGTAAGTGCCAAGCGGGCACCCCACCACAAATTGTACTGTCTGCTTCTGTCTTCGCCAAAATACCGTAGTTAGATCTTGCATTGCTAGAAAAGAATATGGATATTTTGCATATTTATTTGAAAATGATCAGTTTGGTCAGTGCAGAACGTTTACTCATATTTTTAATGACAGAATAGTGGCCTCTGGCGATAAGCAAACTAAGGGTATTTTTTTGATGAATATGTTCAGGATACTTTATGCTGCCCAAATCCCATTTCGGGCACATTTGTGTAGGAATTCCGATGCGTATGAGGCTTCTATAGAAGAATTTCATGAACGTATAATTTACAAACTTGTTCAGAATGGAAAAACAAACATTTCACATGTTTAACGTTTCAAAATTAATCCGCCATGACTCCATCAAACCTTGAGTACCACACCTCGTCACGTATGTAAGTTGTAGTAAGCCTTAGTTGAAAAATGATGATGTAATAGTGACGTCACGAAACTTCCCCTCACTTACTGATTCAGTCTTATTTTGTGAATCAAACAGAGAAGTGCTCTTAGGCACTAAAATTTACCATAGGGCTAGTTCTAAAGTCAATTTGTAAATAAAACAAAAAGCTTTAGTATTATATGAATATTTTAATAAGTTATTTTACCTGAAAATAACTAGAAGCTCATAAATATACAAAATATAAACAATAAGTGAGTATACGTAGTCAGTGCTACAATATCAACAATATCAGTCAAGGTAAAATATCGACCTTGAAGAATGTGACATGAATAAATAAAATACAATATACAAGCGATAATAATAGAATTAGTATTACCTTAGAGTCCACTTATAAGCTAATATGTACACTATTGACGAGAAACGTTCAATGTTCAGGTTATCTTCTAACACTGGGGGGAAGTCACTTTGACAAAACACTTGGTAGGCCTATATCTAGCTTCTATGTACAATGTAGTTCTATTTCTTGCAAATAGGAATGACTGAAGTGTAGTGGTTTGACTGGTATGCAGTTAGTGCATATTGGCATGGCTATTATGAAGCCTTTGTGGCATGCGTTTTCTACACGCAGAAATTATTGCAAAACACGCCTCGCAATTCGCGTATGTATGCTAAACTAAGTGAATTGGAATAGCACTTATGGGAGACTTTATATTTTAATAAAGCCGAGAGAGTATTGAGAAATTGGGGTTGTAAACGTTTGAGTTTACTTACTTGGGCTTTTGCCTTGGGTACGATTAGTACAGTGTTAGAGAATTGGAGAAACCTCCATGGCTGTGTGCGCCATGAGGAGCGATTTTACGGATCGCGACTTGCTTAAACGAGGGCCAGTTAAGAAGTGATTTCTCGAACGGGAGAAGCTTCGTCTGTCGACTTTTGGCGCGTTAATTTACCCCCACTACTTCATATTACGTCAGTAAAGGGCAAATAACATAAATATAGAGAAATTGCGTAAAAGCTTAGCAACACCGGTTGTCTAAATTAATATTATGAATTTTAATACAAATCCGGTTTAAATCTGCTGATTAGTTTTCATGAAATTTGAATATCAAAGATGTGAATTTTAGGGAATTTTAGTTTAGGTGAACTGGCTATCCTGTAGGATGCGCTGTGATTGGTCGCCTCGGT
This sequence comes from Pissodes strobi, assembly GCA_016904865.1. Lineage (NCBI taxonomy): Eukaryota > Metazoa > Arthropoda > Insecta > Coleoptera > Curculionidae > Pissodes > Pissodes strobi. The sequence continues at coordinate 89,352 of MU186344.1, forward strand.
CGCCGGGGTTTAGCGGGAAACGCTATGATTGGTCAGATGAGTTTAGGATGCGCGGCCGGCTCCAAACGAGTAAAGGTGGTTACAACAGATGGCGCTAGTAATATCGCCAAGGTTTTAAATTGTTTGGTATGCGAGGACAGTGGCGTGGAATGTTAAACTGTACGAAAATTAAATCGTTAGATTTGAAGACGAGTTCAAAAATGGTTTTTGAACACTTACCACAATTAAATTAATCCTCGTGAAAACAAAGTAGTATCCTGTAGTATGCCGTGGTTAATTGTAGTTAGCTCGCGAAAAAACGCTTCTTGTTACGATATATGTCAGTTAGACAACTGAACTTCCAGGCTACTTGATATTTCGAACTATTTGAAAAATAAGTAGAAAATGACTAATATAAAAATCAAATCGAATCAAATATGGTAATATATCAGTGTTAGTAGTAAAAAAAATTCTATATATACCTCGGTTGAGAAGGCCATTATTAACCTCGCACATTATATCCTTCGGCGCTATGCGCCTCAGGATATAAAAGTGCTCGGTAAATAATGGCTTACTTCTCAACCTAAGTATATAATATACTATTCTACAGCCGCGCGCAAAATAACTAAATACTAAATTCAAATGAAATCGCAAAATCAACTAATGCCGTGGATCCTTATTTTGCGCTCTAGCGCGAACATGGAAAAGGAAATTCTCGCTTTTTCCGTCTAGTGTGCTGAATGGTCATGGAAACCGAAGATAAATAAATGACAGTCGTGCGTTTGTTACAGTTTGTTGCTGGCAATCCTGTTCTATATATGCCCGAAGCCCGAACATAATATGTCAAAACTGACAGTCATTCGCAAATTTCAGAATAAGTATAGAGAAAAATGTGCATTTAATTTTAAAAAATGCGGCTGTAGAAAAAGTTCTGTGTGTTTCTCGAGCGCAAAGTAAGATTGCCGTTTTCGAAAGATTACTGCGCTCCGCTACGCGTCGCGCAGTAACATTCTTTCTCAAGCGGCAATCCGTTACTTTGCGCTCTAAATACACAAATAACTATTAAATGTATATTAGGGGGCGGCAATTTGCTCTTTTGTTGTCCGGGGCGTCGTAAATGCTGAAGCGGGCGCTAATACGTATGGTGAACACATATTTTTCCAATATATATGTAATTATCCTATCTATGACATGTGGAATATTATTAGCATAGCTTATATGTAATATCGGCAAAAGTCAGTGTAATTTAAGGTTTAATAAATAATTTATTATAAACTTCATTTCCTCCGAGAACTGGAAAACAGCAAAATATATTATTTCTAGTTTAGTAAAGCAGAAAACAGCACATATTAATATTGAAATAATAATAATAAAAATAATATTCCGTAATGCTTATCACTAAAAAGCTAATATATTATATTATGTAAATGTTTAGAAATGGCTTATTTAAATATCAACTATAAGCATGTATTTGAAATCAGGAGAAAAAGAGACTTCACTTT
>MU186345.1:0-30667 GCA_016904865.1 Pissodes strobi
TTGTGATTTTTACAGCAACTTGCTTCTAAATAAGTAAATTTTCATCTTACAAAGTAGCGTAACTCAATTCGCATTGGTTGGTTGGTAAATGAATTAGACATTTTGTCGTATATCAAAATATTTTACATTTTAGTTCTCACAAACAGGCGTAAATCGTGATACGTCAGTTTGTGAGATATTTATTTTTTTAAACATACCCAAGCACTTCAGGCGTAACTCAGTTTAGACAAGTTCTGACACGAATATTCCAAGTGCGTAATCAATGCAGACTAGACGAGATGTGGTGTTAGATAGTCAGATGCATTTCAGGCGTTGCAGCGTGCAGTTGTTGCGTGTTGTTGTTGATTTTAAAGTTATAATTGTACTGTTTTTATGATGGATGTGCTTGTTTTGTGGAAAGACGGGACAAAAAATGTCGTCTCTTCTAAAGAACCGTCTCTTCAAAGAACAATCACGCAGACAAAACACTACAAGATGTTTTTTTTTTCACTAAACAACAGCCCTGTTCGTGGCTGCAAAAAATTTTTCTTGAACACCTTCAGTATCTCAGAAAGAGTGGTAAGAACTGCTTTAGAAAAAGTAGATTTACTGGGCGTGGTGAATTTGGATAAAAGAGGTGGCTGAAAATCTGAACAAATTATTGCTAGAGACTACGCCATAAGACTTAGCATTGAGGAACACATAGCGAGATTTCCTCGCATGGAATCCCACTACTGTAGATCCAGTACAAGCAGAGAATACTTGCATCCAGATCTATCAGTTTCCAAAATGTATTACTTATATACCCAGTTACTTTCAGAAAAGGAGCCTAAACCAAGTTTTTCAACTTATCAAAAAGTCTTCAACTCAAAAAAATTATCATTCCACTCTCCTAAAAAAGACCAGTGCTCACTGTGCATAACGTACAAAACAGCAGATCCTGAGACAAAATCTAAACTAGAAGACAAGTACAAGAAACACGAACAAGAAAAAATTGCTGTAAGACAGCAAAAAAATGATTGCAAGTTAAGGGCTACTAACGATCCAACATTTTTATGTGCATCTTTTGATTTGCAGCAGGTGATTTATTTACCAAAAACTAATGAGAGTGCGGTGTTTTACAAAAGACGCCTTGCAGTTTTTAATTTCACGTTCTGTAATATCTCGACCAAAGCCTGCTTTTGCTATTGTTGGGACGAATGTGCTAGCAAAAGGGGCTCATCCGAAATGGCAACTTGCTAAATAAAGCCTTGCACAGTTACGATGATCAAGGAGTGAAACTAGTATCTATGTATTGCGATGGCTGTAGCGGCCAGAATAAAAATAGCATCATGGCTACAATGTTACTCTATACAGTTTTGCATAGTAAAAATATAGAAGAAATACCCCTAAGATATTTTGTGTCGTTTCATGGCCAGAACGAGGGAGACTCTGCGCATAGTACTATTTCACATGCTATGTTACATGCTGGTAACATTTTCTTACCCTCTCAGCTATATCCAGTCTTCAGACTTGCCAGAAGACAACATCCTTAGCAAGTTAACCCCCTTGAATTTACTGATTATTTGGACTTTAAAGGCCTTTCAAGAGATTTAAGACTTCTATCAGTAAAAACAGCAACTACTGGAGAGCAGATAAAATGAACGGAGATTATGGAAATTAAGGTAAACAAAAATTCTCCTGATGAGATATTTTTAAAAACAAGCCACCTTGAAGAAAAATATAAATCATTGTCACTTAAACGCCTTAAAGTCAACCTAAAAAACGTACACCCTGGAATGCTGAATTCAGAACCTATTAAATTATCTAAGGAGAAGTTTTCCGATTTTCGAACATTCTGTAGTGGGCAGACTCCCATAATAAGACTGGAAGAGCACAAGAACTTCTATCGTTCACTTCCACATTAAATAGGTCGTAGATGTGTTATTTGTTTTTTTTTTCGTTCTTGATAGTAGGTAGTGGTTTTAAGAATGACCTTTTTGATTTTTGTTACCCACAATATTATTCTTAGGATGAAGATTATCTATTTTTGTTAAAGAAATCTTTTTTCAGTTTGTTTTTTTACTACTTTTTTTTATGAGGAACTTGTCATACAAATATGCGCGTTTCTTTGTTTGATTTTGAATTGCAATAAAAAACTTTTTAATAAAAAAAAATGTTTTTTAATTTATTTTTATTTGCCTTAAGCGACGTATTATCTAAAGAACAAATGGGCGTATATGATTTGAATTGAAATATTTTGGTCTCACAAATGGTCGTATCTGACATTTTTCAAAACATTTAAAAAATTTGAAGTTTTCAATCTTAACGCTCTTTGACAGTTTAAAGTAAACATATTTTTACTTTATATAAATAAAAAATATGTTCATTTAACTAAATTATTAGTCTCCAATTTTACAGCCTAACAATCAGTAAAACTTAAATCTGCTCTCCTGAACAATTAGGAAAAATGAGATACGTCAGTTTGGAAGATTAACGACGAACCAAAATTTGAGGTTATTACACCTGGCGAGTTGAAAAATCGTATCTGCGATGGTGTCACATTTTCCTATTTGCCTGAGCGCAGCACAACTTTGGTTTTTAAATGCCTATTTTTTCATTTTTTGAGTTCTGCGTCAAATTCTATATTTTCATGTATAAGGTCTTATGACTACCTTCAACTGGTTTTGAAATATTGACAGTTGAAAATAGATCTTTACTTATACACATTTGACAGGCTGTCAAAAAAAAGTCTAGACTACTAAGAAATTAAACGGCCACTAATAAAAATATATATATTTTTTAAATAACAAATAATATATTTACATAAAACCAAAACCATCGCATCGGTTCCAAAAAAAGATCTATTTTTAAAAATAATGGCTCATAGGTAGTTGTTGCCGTTAACTTCAAGGCATTTTTACCTGCTTATTGAACGACGATTTTAAATAAAAGGTGTTAGTCGAGGTGTTAGTATTGAAACGATTTCACCGCATTCGAAAATCGAAGTATCCCCATACACAAAAATCAAGGGGGTTGAAATTGGGACTTCGGACAGGCCAAGGCGCTTGACTTCCACGATCAATCCAGCTGTTAGGAAATGTAGTATTTAAGTAGTCTCTGATAATCCTGGAAAAGTGTGCTGAGGCACCATCTTGCATGAAAAACATATTTCCTCTTACCTCTAATGGAAGATCATTCAAACAGTCTGGAAGCTGATTTTGCAGTAAATTAGGATAGAGCTGTCCGCTTAAATTAGGTCAAGAATTAGTTGTTAGCTCGATCGGACCCAACATGTAATTGTCAATAAGTCCACACTTATTTTAAATTCATGTTGAAAATGGTGTTCGGTTACTACATGCGGATTTTCTAAACCTCGCACATGTCTAAAAATTTATGGGTTATTTACTGAAGTTCTCAGCTACGCGCGAACTAGTATTTCATCTTCCTGCTCGGGTGTAATATTCTTAGGGCGTCCCGCACCATTACGTTTGGGATGAAAGGATACCGTTTCGCCCCCAGTCTGTCGTAAAACTTTCTAAAAATTTTAAAATCTGGCTGCCTTGGATTTGGAAAAATTTCGAAATATCGCCGATGCGCTCTGTGTCCGTTGAAAATGTTCTTTTCCATACAAGCATACCTACCATGTTTGGCATTTCTTTGTTAGAGAACAAGTTATGCCGTGGCATTTTTAACTTAAACTTTAAATAACAGTTTCTTAAAAAACCCTTTGAAAACATTCACAATTTTGACAAATCCCAAGAAGGTTTGACCGAATGAAGTTTCATAGCGCTTTCGTTGCAATTGTTTTTATCATCAAAGCCTACTTTGAAAAATTGTACATTCAACCAAACCAAAATCTAAACGAATGCTTTAGAAATTCTAAATTCAAAAGCTCGACATCAGTTGCTCGAAGCGACGTTTACAAGGTCTACCTTTTTATGTAAAAATTATGAGAAATGTGTCATTTTTAATAAAAACGCAAATGCAATAGGGCGCAAAAAGTTACATTAGTTTTAGCGCAGAACGCCGTCTACAATCTACATTGATATTAACAAAAAATTCATTCCTCGCCTCAAAAAAACCCCAATCCCAAAATTGTATGCAAAAATATTGGTTCAAAAATAAGTTAATAAGGAAAATCGAAAATTTTAATTTGGACACCCTGTAGGCATCTCGGTTATTATCAACTTTTGAACTGAGATAAATTTGGCCAAGCCGCAATATTTTTCCCCAAAGAATCTGCAGTTTTAGTGTGTACCATTGAGTATGGTATAACACCTATTCTGCATTTGCTGTGACCATTTTTGAAATATTTGATAATAAGTATCATAAAATAGGTATGCCTGCAAATTTCCATCCATCCATCCATGGCCACCGCGATACCCCGATTTAAACACACAAAAATAAAATCCTGAAATATTTATTATCAAATATTCCAAAAATGGTCAAAGCAAATGCAAGGCATATTAGGTATTTTTGAAATCAGAAGAAAACGAGGAAGAAAAATATCTTTCATTCTAGCGAATAATATATAGAGGGCATTTCGTTTAAAAAACAAAAGTTGGTATTTTTGACAGTTTTACGATGCTTATTTGTTTTATCCGATAACAGATCCTGGCGGTTGAGGAAGAATCCTCTAACTTTTGTATTTAAACCTTTTTTCCGAGCTCCAAAAATACGGACAAACCCTTTAGGTCCCTACTTTAATACTTTATATGATTATATTAATAAAACAAGTTCATAATCTGCTATTTTTTTCACAAATGATCACAAAATAACTTCCTTTTATGATAAAAATTAATTTAATAAAACAGTCTTGCGGCGCTAAAGCGCTTAGTATCTCGTTCTTCTTCTCACTACTTCAAACTCAGTAAGTATCTGTATTTTCGAAAAACGCAACAAAACTGGGGACCAAAATGAATCAATGAATGAATCAATCAATTGACCAGCAGTTTATGATGCTATAAACTAATATAATGAAACTTTAAGACGTTGAGCAACTGAACTCACTCATTCACTCGCGGACTCGCTCACTCATCACGACCCAGCTTAAACTGCTTGACATAGAAAGTTGAATTTTGCAGTACCTATAGTTTTATCATGAAAATATTGATTATCTCAAGAAAAAACCGCGAAACAGGTCAAATTTATTTTGCGTTTTTACATTATTTATAATGGCAAGATGGTTAACTCGTAACGCGAACGAAGAAGCGGCACCGGTGCCAGCTAGTCTTCTATATATAATAAGCTTATTTGACTAACATAGAATTATAAATAAATAAGAATCCTTACCTGTGTTAACCGCCATCATAAGAGCCATCAAGGCAACACAATAAGGGATGAGAGACGCCATGTTCACACCCTTTCGCTGATATTTCGCAATATACAACTGGCGATTAACTCGGGTTTGATATAAAACTGAGCTGACAATTTTACACGTTTATAGGTTTTAACGAATATTTTTAGGATAACACAGGAAGGTTTAAATAAACTGTATAGTTTAGCACACAACGGACGAGATACGATATTCAGCAATCGGCACAAACCACATCAGCAAGACAAGGCTAAGCGCAATAAAGGCATGGGCATGACACAAGCACACAAGGCAAGCGGGCATGGCAAGGAGAAGCAAATTATGAGGGGACAAGTGAGAGTAACGCGATGTTGCCAGAGATTGCTTTTCGAATTTCCTTAAAGGTGGATATACTGGGTGATTTCGCTTAGTAGGCGCCCTTGTCCTTGTCAAAATCAATAAAGCCATTTGATACCTCATTTTGCGCCGAAAGAGTAGTTTATATTGCAATGTTTCAGCCTTGAACTATTAGGTAATTTTAACCACTCCACACTCCACTCTTACTGATTGTAGTTAACCAAGACTGTACGATGCCTAAGATCTCTTAATAGAGACACGTGTAACCTAGAGCAAATAGAAGTTCTTTGCCTTAGCCTTATCTTAGCCAAAGTTTACTTGCCGAAATCCATTTTAGGCGGTGTACAGTCGTCATAAATGAACTAGCGTCTAGCCGGACCGTTAAAGTTTCGAACCCGCAATTCCAACGTTATTTTTTGTAATATGTTTTAAATGGTGGGTTATGGATGGAACATACTCGCGGAAACACATGCAAGCTGCTGTATATCCACTATAATAAGGCTCTTAACCCAATTTTTGTATCATTAAACTAATATTTCACTCCACGCATGGCCCTCCGTTCGCTATGTGGGCTCAACAAACAGGAACTAACCAAAACTAACCCAAGGCAGAACGACAATACAATCTTACATCTTTTCCAACGATTCACACAAATAATTATTTACAGGTAGTTTTGTACTTAAATCCGACCGGGGAGCAGCAGTATACGATGTTCAATTCAATTGGCTAGTTTTTGAAGGCTTTGTTGCTGTAATCGCGACTGGAACTGCGGGTTCCATAGTTGAACGCTCCGGCTAGATGCTAATCATAAATGATCTGTCCTTCTCCAGTTTAGTCTATGGAACAGACAGTTTTTGCGTTACTCTAATAATATAATATTATGATATATTTGCCTCAATTGTACGAAATAAATTAAAACCTGGCAACATTGCTGGTATTATTTCGTTTTTGTTCATCCATCGAGAGAGCGAGACGGAAAGCATAAAATATTTGAAACGGATTTGTTTTTTCTTGTTTGTAAACATGTAAAGACATTGATTTCATAACCATGATGACTAATGCAAATTACACTATTATAGTTCGTTAATTAAAATGAGGCGGAAGGTATAATAATTGTTATTGTTAGAAGTTAAATTACCTAAAAAGTGAGAAATGAAATATTAACGTAGACAATATTTTACGATTATTGAACAAAAATTATATTCGTCATGTGATGCAGGCATCAGCACACTGGCTTCTTCTTATATTTTTATTGCCCAAATGCCCATTGTATTAACGGTTTATGCAGGGTTAGATTTACCATGCATGGTAACATAGGCAATTGCCTAGGAGCGAAAGCTCACACACGTTCCCTTGCTGAGTTCCGAAAGGACGAAACTATGGGGGGAATATTCTCAAATGTCTCACTTTTGTTGTTGTGCGTTCATTGTGGACATGAAGCATTGAGCTTGATGTGATTCAAGACATGTCTCCAACCAGGAGTTGGGATAATCCTGACATTGGGTATAGTGTGAACTATTGCATTACATGTTTATCCCCAAAGAAAACGGCATTAGTAGTATAATTCAATGCGTGTAGGGGTATTAGTCCTCGGAGTCGTTGTTTTTGCTGATCCAATCTTCTCACATATAGTCCAATACGGAGCTTGTCCAGACGATCGAGTATATTCGGTTCGAGTGACGATTGATGAATGTCTTCTTTCCGATAGGTGCATCAGGGTATCCATAACACGCATCACGCAGTCAGGTTCTCTGTTTGATTCCTAAAGCAGACATCTTTCCAAGAAAAAAAAAGACAAAACTCGTCAGAGTCACTCCACGTAGCAGATTTGTAGTGCCAAACCTTTCATGGTACCTGTGGGTTATGTGTCTTGATAGCAAGTTCACAGGTTGCGGAGATAAGATTGTGGTTTGATGAGCCCAACGGAGGTTGGACGGTTACGGTCGGGATTAGTTCTAAAGAGTAGATCCAGGAGGCTGGCAAAGTCTATTTTACGCTCAGGGATCCTGGCAGTCAATCAGCTGAGAAAGTCCGTGACTAATGACAAATGTCTCGGCTTCTCGTCCTATTTTTGAATGTACGTATATGACCATGAGATGAGTAAATTGATACGTAATATCAACATTTTAAATATCGAAATGTAGGGTAGAACCATGATACAATAAACGTAAGGTATGATATCGCGCAGGCGACGATTGGTCTGTGACGTCATTGCGAGCTTTGTTTGGCGCTGCGCGCCGGCCGGCATTTACAACATGAACGAACGTGTGCTTTGCATTTGAGATTCGTATGTTTTAGATTTAAATTTTGTTGGCGTTACTGTTCCTTAGACGATGTTTGTTGGTATTTTTAATTAAAAAACGTTTAATTATGAGGTGTGCTGTGGACGGATGTAAGGTGGATAACCAAGGCAAAAACTTTGATAGGAATATAAGGTGTTTCACTTTTCCCAAAGACAAAATATGTGTAGTAAATGGGTCACCTGTGTTTTCGTAAGGATAAATTTAATAAAACTTCTGCACGTATTTGCTCAAAACATTTTGAGGAAGATGACTATGTACAGGGTGGCCCATTTAAGACGGGCCTATACCTTATCTCGAAGACTACGATGGTTGCAAAAAAAATTAAATTAAAAGTTGTTCCTAGTAAAACGATCTTTACTTTTTTGTGTTTTTTTAATCTTTACTTTTTATATACAGGGTGGTCAAAGAAAGTTACACTTTTTTAAATGAAATAACCTATATTTTATTAAATTTTTGAATTCTACTTAAAATTCTAAGCATATTAAATTAGATGTATGATGTTATACCTCTAGAGTTAGTAGTTTCACAGCTATAAACAGTTGAAAATCGGTACTGTGGCTTCTTTTCACATTGGTAGCAGGATTAAAGATGGAGTAAAATTAATTCCACATTCCTATCTTAACTTTCCAAGAGCTATCTGATGGTGCTAACTGATGGCACCTACAGAGGTACCAGATTTGGTACCCATGGTACCACCTGCCAATGGTACCTACCGTGATACCAGATTTGGTACCCATAGTACCACCTGCCAATGGTACCTACCGATGTAACAGATTTTGTACCCATGGTACCACCTGCTAATTAGTACCGTCAGATAGCTCTTGAAAAGTTAAGATACGAATGTGAAATTAATTTTACTCCATCTCTAATGGTCTTGCTACCATCAGGATTTGATAAATTTAACAATTTCTAAAAAAAGAAAGATGGCTAAGATTATTATTTAAGAAAAAATATTATTATCGATTTCCTTTTTTTTTGCTGTCGATTGGCCAATACTCAATAAACATTTTTTAGAGAAAAGTAAAAGTTTATTACGTTTCTCAAAAGATGCTGTTTTTAATACAACTATTTTGATCCATTCATCATAAAAGTTATGTTGAATATTATTTTTTTTTATTAGTATTAATATGTAATAATTAGTTTTTAATTTCACCCAGGACACAAATTTTCTTAAAAAATAGAGAAAATAGGTAAAAATATTGATTATGTGCCTATAAACGTATGCATTTCAATAGAAGCCAATCACGCAATGACGTCAATGCGCGGAGCGAACGAATTTGAGACGGTTAGGTATCATACCTTCCGTTTATTGTATCATGGGGTAGAACCACCAGTGAATGAACGTTTAAGGCCTTCTTTATCTTTGAATTGTCACTATAATTATACCACAACCAATATTTACGTCATTTAAATTTCTATATATAGTGCTAAAGTACTTAAATATCCAATGTTATTAATAAATTAAAGTATTTACAATGACATGCAACAAAATAAAAATTAAAGGTTAATTTATTCAGAAAATCCCAGTAAATGAACACTCAATACCAATAAATAAACCCCCCTGATCTAGTGAATGAACCCTCATTACCAGTAAATAAACGACCCTAGTCTAGTAAATGAACTAAGAAAGTACCTATATATAGAAAAACAGGAAAACTATAATAGAATTTACTAAAAAATATATTGCAAAAATAAACGAAATACAAGTATGTAGGTATTATAGTAGGTACTAAGATTATTTATATTTGCCAATTTCCTGACATTCAAAACATCCCAGTTTTTTCAGAAAAGGTGCTGCAATTTCTTCCATAATCTGATTTTTTTGTACCAGATTTGATCTTTTGGATTCGGCCATTTAAACAAATTGGAGCCAATAAGTGTAGTCATAGTCTTGACCTTATATTCATTCTCTTCTATATTAACGATTATTCCGGGAAAGTACTTCTTTTGGTATTTGACAATTACGTAAGCACCTATATTAATTTGTCTATTTTCTTTTTCTGGTAACGTAGATGTATCAAAGGTTAAGGCAGTACAATATAATTTGGTTTTGTACAAAAAATTATATAATTTCATATTTAAGTGTGACTTATGGCCATCAAGCAAGAACAAAACCGGACGCTTTACTTCGTGTTCGTCTAGCCACGGAGAAAAAATGTTTGCAATGAACTCATAAAAAGTGGCACTCGTCATCCATCCGCTGCCAGAACGTCCAATGCCCCAATCTTCAGGAACGGTCAGCGGTATATCTCTCGGAATGGGTTTGTAGGGGTATACAATCATAAGGGGAATAGTTGCCCCTGAGGCAGAAAAAGTACAAAGTACAGTAATTAATTCCTTTTCCGGGCCACTTGCGATTTCGTAGAAATTTATACCCAACACTTTGCCATCCTTAGGACAAGTCTGAAGCCCGGTACGCATTTTTACCGACCCTATACATGTTCAGCGCGTCAATTTGCCGAAGATTGCCGAGCGTGCGGCCTACCGATCGTAAACAAATTTAAAGCGCGATGCTAAACGATTATAGTATCAGGTATCAGCATCTTTATCTTATCTATAAGGGTTATAGTCACTAGTATCAGTACTATAGTTTGTTTGGCAAAGTGCACGCGTCCTACTAGGTTCAAAATGAGCGAAATTAAAACGTTTTTTGCATTTGATACAAGTTGCAAAATAGAAACAAAGGAGTTTAAATCCAGTGAATGTTTTATAGTCGATATTCACACAAAATTCGATTCAAATGACTACTCCAAGCACATCAAGAAATGGATATCAGATTTTTCTATGGCCACTAAGACCAACTGGATTGTATTTAGATCATTCCCCGATAATAAAAGGCATCTCTTCCGGAGGAAAAATTATAAGTGCCAACACAACTATTTTTACAGTTGTGTTGGCACTTACAATTTTTCCTCCGGAAGAGATGCCTTTTATTAACGGGGAATGATCTAAATACAATCCAGTTGGTCTTAGTGGCCATAGAAAAATCTGATATCCATCCTTCCAAGGTGCTAAAAGTTCAAATAACCGACCACGGAATTTAAACTGTAAGGCATTTGTTAACGTGCTAGTAAAGAAAATCAACAAAGACACAATAAAAAATGATCCTTTCCTAAAATTTATGTTTTCATAAAGGTAAGTAAGTATCATAATAATATATTAATGTATATCACTGCTAAGTTTGGAAAGGCAAAAGTTATAGGATGCTATCAAAAAGTAGGCTTTTCAATCATGTTAGTTTTAAATATATTATCATTGGTGCTAAATAGCCCTTTCCTCTGTAAGGTTAAAGTTATAATAAATAATAATATAGATAGCATAAAGGCGCAGTGTATTAAATAAGTAATTGAAATAATTTTTATATTCAACTTTATTTTTTCATGTTTTTTACCATTCTATGAAATAACGTAATTTGGGTTGTTGTTTAATTTTTGTGATAATATTGATAACTTAATGCCTTGTTTTTAGATACATTTTGAGCACAGCCATGTGATTGATGTTGCTGAAGCATATGGTTTTTTTACGGATTTGGGAAGGTACCAAGCAGTGGTATATAGAATATTTCAATATGGGCATGACACCAGCAGCTGCTCAGAGTTTCCATGAACTTAAAATATTGAATGATAATGAAGAAGATTTTTCTCGTGTTAGAATGTTAGCAAATACTCAAGTTAGTCCAAGGAAAAGGCAGATATACTGTCTATTCAATAACTGGAGGTAGGTAAAATTCAGAAATTAGTCTAAGAACTGCCGTCTTTTTAGGATCGGTTAAGTTACCCCCTCCCCCATATTTGCAAATAAATAAAAATATACAATTTTTTGCAATCATTCTGCACCATCCAACAAGAAATTTGCAGCCTAGAGTGATCCAGCGACAAATATTCACTGCAAAAAACGCGGATAACGCCCCCCTAAAAAAATAAAATACAGAACGCTCAGGCCCATCTATTTTTGTTTAGAGGGGGATACCTACATTTTACAAATATTATTACGGTACATTTTATTTAAATTCAGAGAACAATTAACATGCTAAATAATTTTACAAGACTCTTAAAAAATGTACAAAAGTAACGTATCTCAAATTAAACATGTTTTTTTTAAGAAAATAGTAACAATTAACTTTTTATACTTTGTTTTAGGACTAATAATTTTGGCAGTCGTGATCCAGTCAATGCACTCAAAATTTTAAAAGACAAGAAGGAAACATTTTCGAAAATAGGAGTTGAGTTATTAGTAGATGAAAAAAATTTAAACGTTGCTATTATCACACTGAGATAACCCACATCTTTAAAATACTATTTCGTTAGACCTGATACATTAATTTTTGAGACACCCTATATATGGGTATATTTTGAGACACCCCTTATACATGTTAAAGATAAAAACAAGTCATAAATTGAAGTCGAGTTTTTGCGAGGTTTTTTTTGGAGGAGATCCGAAAGGTATTGCTGGAGAACGAAAAATAGAGAGTCAGAAGCCAGCGGAGTGTACAGTTTATTTTGGTGAATTGTTTTGCTTCTGTGTTGCAATGTTATGTCATTACAAGTCGGTAAAATGAAACTTATAATATTGTTATTATCATAATTTGTACCATTATATATTTTATACTCATTGATAATTAATATTTGATGGCCTAACATGTGTATACCTTTTCATATTGTTATTAACATAATTTACATAAATATTTCTTCTATTTTCATTGATAATTATTATTTGATGGCCTAACATGTGTATACCTTTTCATATTATTATTAACATAATTTGCATAAATATTTCTCCTATTTTCATTGATAATTCATATTCGATGGCATAACGTGTGTATATATTTTGATATTGTTATTAACATAATTTGCATAAACATTTCTCCTATTTTCATTGATAATTAATATTTGATGGCCTAACATGTGTATACATTTTCATATTGTTATTAACATAATTTGCATAAATATTTCGTCTATTATCATTGATAATTAATATTTGATGGCATAAGTGTGTATATATTTTGATATTGTTATTAACATAATTTGCATAAATATTTCTTCTATTTTCATTGATAATTAATATTTGATGGCATAACGTGTGTATATATTTTGATATTGTTATTAACATGATTTGCATAAATATTTCTCCTATTTGATGGCATGTATATATTTTGATATTGCTATTAACATAATTTGCACAAGTATATTGATTTCATTCTCATTGATAATAATTCATATTTGATGGCACAACATGTGTATATATTTTGATATTTTTATGAACCTAATTTGCACAAATATTTCATTTGTTCTCATTGATAATTTATATTTGATGGCCTAACATGTGTATACCTTTTCATATTGTTATTAACATAATTTGCATAAATATTTCTCATATTTTCATTGATAATTCATATTTGATGGCCTAACATGTGTATATATTTTGATATTGTTATAAACATAATTTGCACAAATATTTCATTTGTTCTCATGGATAATTTATATTTGATGGTATAACAAGTGTATATATTTAATGAAATCGTTTTATGCTGTGAATAACACTGTGTATTGTTTCCTGTCTCTTCGTGCTGGAATTTTAGTTTTAGTATGACTGTGATTGTAATGTAAGTAAGGGACTTGATGAATCCACTAACATTTTCCTCCCCTGACTGAGCGAATATCCTAGCTATAAATCGTGAGCTTGCGAGCAAAGCACCCTAAGTCGTTCTTTTAACAAATGCTATATTTTCAATGATTTGCTTTTGTATGAAACCTATGTGAAATTTAAATTAACATTATTTTGTAACCTTGAATTTTTGACTTGATGCCAATTGCTTATAAGCACCCGAAATTATAAAGGATCTGTAGCCTGTGCAGAATTACACAGAATGAAACCACATATCGTAATTGAAATGTATTATATTGAAATGACTATAACTAATTAGCAACAGTAAACGAATACTATTCAATCACAAATAATGTAATCAATCGCTAAGCGATAACGAAGGAAATATATATATTAATTGGCCTGCAGGTCTTACTAGAGATATTAGCTCAATTTGCAACTATAGCTGAGTAGCCTCCCGTATGGGACCTCAGTACCTGCTGGCGACGTCTGGCTAACTAATACCAAACTCTTCAGTTTTGAATGTATTGTAGTATTGTCACAAGTGTGGAACGACAAATTGCGGTGCGTGAGACAGTAATTTAATTAGTTGTTATACTAATAAAGGTTGTACAGCATAACTCGGTTTAGGAATTGGGATCGAGGTTTTCTCTGCCATGCTCTTTTCCCTCGTGAATTCCAGGCGGAGTATGGCACTCTTTTCTTTAATAAATTAGGTGTATTAGGAATCTGTGGTTTAATTTACATGACGCACCTTTCCCTTAAATTTCCCTAATAGTGTTTGGTCGAAGCGCAATCCGAATAATTAAAATTGTGTAAGATATAATAATAACACAACGTAGGGCTTGGTTTTCTTTTTAATCTAATTTGACGATCATTGGCAAAATAAAGACAAAGCACAATTTTACTTATCTGATTCAACTATGTTGAATCGACCCGGGTACGTTATACTACAACACCCATCATGAGGAGGGCCCATTCCATGGAATTTTCAGAAGAGATTGTATTTGTAGATTCGAGCGGGTCGTGTGATCAAGCCAATACAGTGGTAACATTTCTGTTTGGCTCGTCAAAAATAGGAGGGTTTCCATTGGGTTGTGTTATGCATAGTAAACAAACAGAAGAAGATTATACTAACGCTCTGGAAAATGTAAAAACGCTACTTGGTCCTGAAGGATTTATCAGAAAAAAATATCAACAAATTTTTATGACCGATGACAGCGTAGCAGAAAAAAATGCATTACGCAAAATATTTCCTGCATATTTCATGTTACTCAAGCAGTATGTAGGTGGCTATGGAGCAGCTGTCATAAAATAGAAAAAAACGATCGGCAACATCTCATGAAATTATTTCAAAAAGTTGTGTATTCTTTCACAGACATTGAATGTGATTTAGCAATGAATACTCTTTTAAATGATAGCATTACAAAAAAATATAACAATTTTTTAACTTACGTAGAGCAGCTTTGGAAAAGAAAAAAAGGTGTTTATGTATTAGGGCTTCTCTAACTACCAGGGGACATAATACCAATAACACTGTGGAAGCATCGATCAGAATATTCAAAGATATAGTATTAGAAATATGTAAAGGTTTTAATATATGCGCTTTAGTAGATTTTGTTTCCACTATTTTGAAGAGCCACCACATAAGAAGATTACTCAATTTCAATGGAAGAGAAATTAAAAATGATATTGCATATGGAAAATTTGTTACAAAAGCAAGTGCTCTGAAACTAGTTCAAATTGGAGAAAATGATTTTGAAGTGTGCTCTTCTGAAGGTGCAGAGAAAGCTAAATATAAAGTGCTATCAGATTTGCAAATGTGCGAATGCCTTGCAGGACAAGGAGGAAAATTCTGCAAGCACTTATGTGCCGTCCAAGAGATATATAAAAGTATTTCCACCTGCCCTCAACTAAGCACAAGTGATAAATTTTTTTTGGCTAAAATGGCATTGGGCGACACTGCTGAAAATAATGTTAATTTTTTTCTTTCCTATGCAAAAATCAGTTTGTGCATACGATGCTAAGCCATCTTCCTCTGGTAATAGAAATACTCAGAACGACGAATCCATCCATGACTATCATCTTTCAGACCAACTAGAAGAAGGTTTTAATCAAGATACAGCATACAAACAGGAAGTAAATCGGTTTGAAACAAACTTGAATCTTTTAATTCAGTTAACTAAAGAAAATGATTATTTTTGCTACTCATGTTGAAGAAGGTCAACACTAAATTGGAAGGTGTAAAGACCACTACACAATTGGGGTCTTTTTTTGTCAAATATCGTATCAAAAGTGGGGTCAAGGAAAACAATTCCAGTTCAGCCAACGTCCATTTCCCGAAGGAAACGACCATCACTTTCAAAAGGTGCTAGAAGTATTCAAGCTGGTCGCCCTTCAAATTTGGAATTAATTCGCAATGGAAGAATTGCAAAAAGATCAAAGAGAAAACACCAACTGAGTGCAAATATAGCAACTAATGTATCAAACGCAAAAGGTCATTAATATGCTCTATTTTCTATTGTGTTATTATATAAGTTATAAGTATATTAATTTAGTATTTGCTAGTAATCGTTATTTTTAAAATTAGCAACCCTTTGCATAAAATATGTACTTACTTTTTAATATATTATATTTCTTATATAATAAATTTATTGTTTTTTATTAATATTTCTTAAGAAGCTGAATATAAAAAGAGTATTTTTTAAGTGCAAAAATGGTACTTTTCTGCGTGCGAGAAAAATCAAGTAAAATAAAACTTAAAATAATTTTGGCATTCAGTGCAAATGTAATCTTTTCCCTCAATGAAAACTATAAATATTTTCTGCAAAAAATGTGTGCACAAACATGCCAATGGCGCGAACTATTTGATTATAAACCCTACACATATTCAGCGCAAACTGCTGAAATCAGCTAGGATCGGTAAAAACAAGCATCGCATATCTTCGGTAAATTGACGCGCTGAACGTGTATAGGGTCGGTAAAAATGCGCCCGGTACCATCTGCATTAAAAAATTTAGTCTGTAAATAATTATGTAATTCCTGGAACCAACCTGTAATGGCCGCTTCTGTAACTGATGGTCGAGACTTAGATATGATTTCAGTATTTCGAGTGGATATTTTTGGATGTCTATGTAATAGTATATTATTTTATATGGAGGAAAAGTGATACTTTTCATGGCGCGCTCGTGTTTAACAGCCGAACGGAGTGAGGCTGGTAATAGAGAGCAAGCCATGAAAAGTAACTTTTCCTCCAAATAAAATATGCTGTTTTTTCTTCAAATGTCGACAAATTAATGCAAAAACATCTCTTTTTAATAGTAATAATATCTAATTATTATTAAAGATAAATGGGTTCGCAAGGCGGCTTAGACCACGGTCGTAGGTGGCCTTGCTTGGACCGGTGTCGATGAATTTAACATAAAGCTGTCAGTGGACACTGTCAACAATAATTATTTTTTTAAGATGGCGTCTCCGATTGCGTTTTAATTCCGTATTGATAAGCAGTTATTGAGTAAGTTCGATTAAATAATAACCAATTTGTTCCTAAATTAGTGATTTTTAGAAATGCAGTCACAAATTGAGTGATAAATACAAATTGTAGTTTAATAAATCTTGAGTTGTAGACGCTTATTTTGTTGTCTGTTTGTATTGTATCTATGTTGCTATGACAACACTTTTACCTCCGCCGGCGGAAAAGTGAAAAGTAAAGCTCCGGCGGAGGAAAAATGAAACTTGACTGCCGCCTACACAGTCGAGTAATGACGGATTTACGGACGTTTGAAGAAAAAAATAATTTTAGCCACTTGCGACCAGGCCTGTCATCAACAAATGGATTTTCTCTTTGAATTGTCTTTAAAACTCGTTGGACAGAGTCCTTCACTTCATCAGCATGCATGGGAAATCCAAGAATTGCTATTGACAGAATCCAATTTTCTAAAAGATTTTCTTCATCGGTCGTTAAAATTAGAGTTGGGCCCATGTTTCGGCCTAAAGGGACCTTTCCTTTTGATTTGTTAAAGACTGTGCTTTTTGGTGTTCCATAGCTTCTACTTACACCATTAATAGATAGTATTTGAGAGGTACTGCCTCTTGAAGGTCTTCTTCAGAATACTGAAATCTGATATACTTCTTTCTATCATCATTTGACCTGTCAACGAATTCAAGAAAAATGCTAATATAAGCTTAAAAGCTCAAAATTATAGTCATATTTTATATTTAAGTTTGCAAGTTCATTCACTAAAACAGCCTGATCTAATAAATGAACGCCAACTTAAAGGTCGTTCATTTACTGGACAGGGCCATTAAATAAATATTCCAAGTAGAAAATTTTAATCTGCACTTAGGTTTGCTTATTTTAAGATATATAATGATACTATAATCCTGCCTAGTTGTTTATTTACTGGGGTTCAATGTTCAATGAACGATATATTTGATGTTTTTCCCGCCATTACACAAAGTTTAGAGGTTATGTAGACTAGTAAATACCTTAAAATGTAAATATTTGTTTTAGATATTCAATAATTTTAAAACTTAGGAGTGCAGGAACCTTAATAACTGTTATTTTCACTTACATGGTTCCTTATTAGGCCTTTATCTCTAACAACTATCAACAAATCAGCTGCCACAAACACGTCTCTACCGATAATTATCTGGAACTTAACTACTAACCGACGCTTTCGACAAACATAGACAGAGTTAAGAATGACATAGCAAACCTATGTGGGGTAGAGAGATGCGACATAATCTTAATAATCGCGAATTAGCTCCAAATGGTTTATTTACTGGTGCCGTTTATTTACTGGTGCGTCTGCCCTGTGTTTTCAATTATTAGTTATGCTGAATCTTATCTAGCTGATCACCCATCAGATCTTAGCTACAGTAAGGCAAAAAAGAAAATATGCTCAAACATTTAAAACAGAATGGGAATAAGATTCTGAATTTAAAAACAGGCTAGCGCATGAAAAAGCCGATACTGAGGGTTGTTGCAAAATTTGCCATAAGAATATTAACATCAGTTCAGGAAAATTAAATTACAACTTGTAAAACGTCAATAATTTAAAGTATTGTTTTTTTTTATTTTACAGTACTATATACTCTTAATTTGAAAATTGTGTTATATTTAGTATATACCTACTGAAATAAAATATTGCTTCAATGTGGACTGTGGGCACGTTTTGGAGTGCATCAAAAAGAAAATTATGACATATTATGATTGCTACCGTTTTCAATTCGAAATCTGGCGTTTCCTATGTGCTTAGATCTGACAGCACTGTTATCCAGTAGCGTTGTGCAATTGATACTTTTTCACCTATCGAGTAGACACTAGTAATTTCTGTTTGAATATCAGATTTGGATTTGGTGTCGCGAACGTAGTCGGAACATGACATACCCGTAGTAGCTCCTCACGAATTGGCGTATTTCTAGTATAAAAGTGAAAATATATTTAAAACAAATAGTGTACATGTGTTGCTTAGTGTTGTTTATGTATAAGTACATTTTTATTTTTCTAAAAACTTCGTTTTTATCATATACACTTCGTTTAGTACTTGTGTTTATTTGGCGGCAAAGTATTGTTTACGTTTTTTGAGTCACAGCTACGTTCCTGATTTGCAGTTTGTGTCTTGAGTACTTTATTAACTTTATTTAGTGTTTGTTGGTATTATTCTAAGTTAAAAATGTATATACTTGGTTTCTACTGTGTTACTAAGACTCAATTATGCTATTCTAGTTGAAGAATAAACCTGGAAATGCTGTAAGTCCCATATATTGACCCTAATAAAACCAACATAATTTGGCGCCAAATCCATTATTTACATTTCATACGCCAAACTTATATTGAATAAATTTCCCGAATTATGGCTGGTTACAAATTCAAATGTTGTGAAAGAACATTTTCATATTACGTTTGTACCCAATGCTGCGAAATTATCCATAAAGGATGTGTTACAAATGGCAAATATAAAGGGAAAGTAAACGTTATTAAGGGACATAAAATTAACTGTTGTAAAACAGAAACGATAGATTTAGAAAAATCTCTAAGTATTGTAGAAGAGAAAAATTCAGTACTGGAAGAAACTTTGAATGAACTTACCTTAGACACACATTTAAAAACTCAATACTTAGATAAAATAAAAAAAGACTATCAGCACTTTATAAACGAGGCCTCAATAAGGGAGGATGAATTAAATAAAATTATAGTCGAAAATGAAAATACCATTTGTGAACTTAAAACGAGTATTCTGAATTTAAAACGTGATTTAAATGCATACACAAATAAGATCTTCAAATCACTGATCCCGTGGTTGACGATGCACCAGGTGAAATAAATCAAATATTTCCTTCACCATCTGTCAAGAATACCACGAAGGCTTCAAATAATCTAAAAGCGCAAAATGTACTTCTACTCACTGACGATTATGGCCGTAATATAAATTTTCTTTTAGAACATAAATTTAGCCTAAGTGATTGTCAGGTGCAGTGTTTTTACAAGCCAGGAGCGAAGTATGATGATGTGATTGAAGATATTGACAGTCTTACTAGGGACTTTTCGACTAGGGATCACGTAGTTATAATCGCGGGCTCAAACAATTTTTCAAATGCGGCTAATTATCCAATATTTAAACATATTTGGAGCAAAATTAAATTATGTCGTGACACAAATTTTACTTTTGTCGGTGTACCATACAAATATATGTACAATAAATATATTTATAAATTTAATAGAAATCTAGAACGTTTTACCTATAAATTGAATTCTTGTTTGCCGGGCCTTTTCAGTTTTATTGATGTAAATTTGGTATTACATAAGCTTAAAAAGAAAGAACTAAGCTCACTGATTTACAACAAAGTTTTATCGGGAAACAACCCTCTGCCTAAAAGCCTAGTTTTTATTCAAACAAGCCAAAATAACAATTCAGCTCCAGTATGTGAGACGTCTACGCAATGTAGTGAAGCCATTAACTTGAGTACACCTGAGTCAGACGCTGAAAATAATACATAAATTATTAACGAATCTGTGATGACACTTCCTGTGATCGAAACTCTTGTACCTGAAAAAAATAATAGTAATATAAATTTTTTATACCCACGTTTGTCTCAGATGTCCCAAGTGTGTTTGTCATGTCAACGTCCAAAGTTTAGTAAGTAAGTTAGATTTAATTGATGTTCTAATTGATGACAAAAGTTTGGACTGTTTTTGTGTTACGGAACACTGGCTGACCCCGAGGCTGACCCATGAAAATATTCTAAACATTAAATTACAGGATTTTAATCTTATTTCACATTTTTCTAGACAAGAGCACTTGCCTGGAGGCTCAGCTATTTTTGTTAGGGAAGGTTTAAAGGCAAAAAATATATCTTTTTTGAAAACATTATCAGTGGAATGCTGCATTGAACTAAGTGGCGTATACCTTACATTAAATGAAAAGGAAAATATAGCTATTTGTAGTGTATATAGACCGCCAAGCGGCGATTTTACAGTTTTTTTTGACCATCTTGAAAATGCTATTAGAAGTATCTTGAGTAGATATAAATACATCATTCTATGTGGTGATTTTAATATAAATTTTCTGGATGTTTCTGCAAATACTAAAATATTAATAGATTTATTTGAGTGTTTCTCCTTAATAGTGCAAAATAAATGTCCTACGCGAATAAGTCCAAATACAGACGGTTCTATTACCAGAACCTGCATTGACTACATGGTGTCTAACATATCAAGTGACATATTCCATGTTGATGTCTTTGATCCATTTTTAGCGGACTATTTGGGCCACATAGGTAAATTATCCTGTAAACAGTCTTTTAAAGAATGTGAGGCTAAAGATCTAAGTATTTCTTGTCGCTGTATTAGTGAAACAAATTTGAGTGAATTTGTTTTTTTGATTAAAAATACTGATTGGGCTCCTCTGTACAGTATGAACCTAAATAGTGCGTTTGACTTTTTTGTAAGTACTGTTGTTTGGTGTTTCAATGCATCCTGTCCCTTTAAAAAAGTAACTATAAATAGAAAGAAGAATGTATGGGTAAATCAAACCATAAAAAATGAAAAAAAAATCTTATTAACGCTTCTAGGGAGATGAAGAGGTCAAACTGTCTAGAAATACAAGCCAGATATAAAGCTCAAAGAAGCAGGTATAGAAAATTAGTAAAACATACCAAAACAAATTTTTACATGAAGAAAATTGAAAACTCTGAAAATAAAACTAAAGAGATTTGGAGGACTGTAAACAATAGATTAGGCGGGAAGAAAAACAAAAACAACATTTATACTATTAGAATAAATAATGAAGTCATTTCAGACAATATCTTGGTGGCACAGGAGTTTGGAAGCTATTTCTCAATTATTGCTTCTAAACTTAGTGAAAAACATTTTGGATACAACCTATCATTACCTCATCCTGTCTCACCTATAAGCGAAACTTCAATATTTTGTAACCCACTAACAAAAACAGAATTACTGCTCACTCTAAAAAATCTTAAAAATAAGAAATCCAGCTCTGTAGATGAAATATCCCCAGCATTATTTAAAAAAATTGCAAATAATTTGGTTGACCAACTATTGTTTTTACTAAACCTATCACTCCAAGGCGGACAGTTTCCGGATATCTTAAAAACTGCAATCGTGACTCCTGTTTTTAAAAAAGGCGATTAACATAACATAGAAAATTTCCGACCGATATCTGTCGTGTGTGTATTTTCCAAAATCCTGGAGAAGGTCATTTATAATAAAATAATGAGATTTTTCAATAAATATAACCTCCTTTCAAATAGCCAGCATGGTTTTCGAGTTGGCCACTCCATAGAAACTGCATCTATTAACTTTTATGAATATGTTTATAAAAAAATAGACCAGGGTAAGTATGTAGTAACAATATTTTTTGACCTCTCAAAAGCATTTGACTTGGTAAATAAAAACATCCTTATAGATAAGCTTGAATGTTTGGAAATTCGAGGTGCACTTAAGGACCTCATTGATTCTTTCATGACAAACAGGTTTCTCCAAGTTAAGTGTAATGGAATTTTATCCGACAAACATGAATTAAAATTGGGTGTTCCTCAGGGCTCCATTCTTGGACCTCTGCTTTTCCTTGTCTACGTCAATGATTTGCCTGATTATATGGTGGGAGGTAGTCATACTATATGCGGATGATACATCCATAACTCTATCGGCCGATACTCCAGAGGAATTAAATTGCAAACTAAAAATCGCATTGGACAAAATGGCTAGCTGGTGTGAGAGAAATAGGTTAGTACTAAACGAGGAAAAGACTGTTTATGTAAGTTTTAATTTACGCAAGCCTCTCATAAATAGTACCGAAAATTTGTCATCGAATGTAAAATTCCTGGGAACATTCTTAAACAAGAATTTTTCATGGGAGACGCATGTGGATTATTTGTCAAAGAAACTAAATAGTGCCTATTACGCAATTTTTCAATTAAAAAGTAGTTTAGACACTGATGCCTTACTAAACTGTTATTATGCCTTGGCATACTCTTATATATCCCAAAGTATTATGCTTTGGGGTAAAAGTAGCCAGGCAAATATAATTTTTATTGGTCAGAAAAGAATACTGCGACTGATTTTCAATTTAGATATGCGCAAGTCATGTAAAAATATGAGCATAGTGAGCATATACTTGCAGTTCCGAGGCACAAAACAGCAAATTTTGAAAACTCATTGACTTACAATGCAATTACTTTGTATAATAAATTACCTATTAGTTTAAAGATATTAGATGACAAAAGATTCAAGGTAAAAATAAGACAACTTTTTGTTAACAATGCATTTTATTCTTTTAAGGAATTTAGGGAACACTATTGATATACTACCTTTTCTATACTTGAATCTGATTGTAAATATATTTTTTTCTATTATTAGTACTTAATTCTAAGTATTCTTTTGTTTGTTTTATTTATTCTCTGTGTATTTTTTACCTATATGTATATGTGTATATGTATGCGTGTGTATATATGTATATATTTTAGGTTATTTTAAGTTTATTTGGACATTTTATTATCGTCCTCATCTTATGGTTGTTTTGTTTATGTTATGTTTACATGATACTGTATTTTCTAGTCATATTGAACATTTCTGCTGTTTATGTTAATTTTGGAATATTAAATGATTAGACCATTGTATTTATTTTTGCAAAGTTTGGTTAAATTTTGGTAATTTATTTTATTCTATTTTTGTAAACTACATACTATGTAATAATTGACTTGCCAATGCATAAATACTATGTATTTGTTTTTACAAATGGCCAAATAAAGAGTTTGAGTTTGAGTTTGAGTTTGATTCGATGCTTCGTAATCATAAGCTTCGTAATAGATATGTGAGTAGCGAACTCGAATACTTGAAAATTAATTAGATATTGCTTTTAACAATATGAAATACAGTAAATACATTTTGCCCCTAAATATTTTTACTTCTTATTAAATAAAACACACAATTTTATACTCGCTAGAAAAAATATAATATGTTTTGGTGGACATAGTTTTAACAAAAAAGAAAATTTAAAAACGCTTATAGGAAACTAAAATTTTAAAACTTAACATAGGCTCACAAACATGCCTCACTGTATTTTTGGAACGACTACTCTCGATTCTCTATTCCTGCGTTTTCTAATTATTAGTCCGCTTTGCTGTTGTTCAATAGGGTATTCATTTATTAATTTGTATGGTATGTCAAGGAAAGGAATTTAATTTCTAAGTTAAAATGTGGGAACCAGTATTATAATAGGAATAATAATAAGAAATATTTGTATGTTCTGTTTTGTATTTTATTTTGTGTTTTTCTTGTTTAGTTAATTCCACAAAAAGTAAATGAAGTTGAGTTATTCAAGAAAGCAGTAGTTAGTTAATACTAATTATTATTTATGTAGGTAAATTAATCTATTGCCTGTTAATTTTATTAAACATAAATGCTAAATGAGAAATTCAAACGTTGATAAGTACTAACATAGTTTATCCATGATGTATATTTTTTAAATAAAATGAACTATGTGTGTGATGTGCAGATCTGTCTAAAAGTTTATTCTGCCTGCCCTAAATGTTCTTTCTGGCTACGGCCCTGCAGCGAGGGGGGTGTACCACATCTACCACACAATACCCATAATGCCTATGAGAATATTTATTGCAATAAAATCTTATATATTCTCTTTTGATATATTTATTGATTTGCCTCTAACTTGAGGAGAATATAAATTTGCCTCAGATACAATCATTTCAAACAAGTCTTCTGAAAAGAAGAGTGAAAAATAATCATATGGCGTTGACAAATTTTGCTTAGATAGTGATTTTAGTTAGGTTGGGGCTGCATGTGATAAATTTTTTAGAGTAAAGCTTTGGTGGCCTTTGCAGATCGTGTAAAACTAATATGCTAATATTGACGAAGCAGTGACCGGCATTCTGTGTTAGTAGAATAGAAAGGAGGGTGCTGATGACTTCGGTGAATTAGTTTGTATTTCCAGTGCCGATTGATTGGCATTATTCAGATCTTTGAAGTTAGTATCCAAGTTTTCTTCTTCATTGCCAGTATCAATATTCACACTTTCTAACGAAGAAGGCCCGGGGGACGTATCGTCTCTTTGAATACAAGTGTGGTAAGATGGAATATCTCCTGATGAATCAGTGTTGGTATCCGAACGTTCTCTTGCACCTTGAGTAGCTAAAGAGCTCTAGCACAACCCTGGATTTAAGAAAACACAAACGTGGCAAAATTTCATGTGAAATGACAATGTGTCTTGTAATATACATAACATTAAAATCCTGATTTATGTTGGGCCTGGCAGTATACCGTGAGAGATACATAACATTTTCTTAGTAGCCAGGAACATTTATCAATGGAAATATAGTTTAAAATTTTTGTGCTCAAAACTTATCTATTGTTTGAAACAGCTGTTCAGTCTTGCCTCTATAGTTACAAAATTGCCACCTCGCGCCACTTATTGACCACCAAAAGGAAAATACCTCTTATCATTACATTAACTCTTTGCACTAATATTGACTTACGACGCTAGATGAGGCTACTTAGTAGTTGGGATATTTTTAAATTCAATATATCTACACAGATACAATATCAAGTTTAAGGTTAATAAAACAATAATTATTTTGGCTGACACTTCACATAATCAATGTGGCACCAACCCTAGACTTGTAATATAAATGCGCTTAACGATCAAATGTACCAATCCCGTAACTAGAATTTTGAGGAAAACACCTGTACGATACAAGTTTTACCGACTAGAGTATTTTTGGCCTTTAATCCTTTACCAAAAATTTGGCATTTTTTAAAAATCTTGTTTCATTTTAAAGAACTTGACGGGGGTAAGGACGATATTAATTTATGTACGAGTAGATGTCGACTTAAATTAATGTCGTCCTTCCCTCCTTCAAGCTCTTTAAAATGGAAAAATATTTTTTTTTAAAATGCCACACTTTTGGTAATGGTTTAAAGATGCCTAGGAAAATTGTTACTGTAATAGATATTGAGTGCCTTATAACTTTAACATCATATTCCCTTGATCTATACATTATTTTAAAGCTACTCTCACTTTCATAAAACGCTTTAATGCCTTGCTTTCGAATTTCGACGTCATAGATCATTTCGCAGGTTAGTGAGTTCGAAATGAGTTAGCGTAACATTAAACTATAAAAATATACATAGGCGTAGGCGAAGTGAGCGAAAAAATTGGGGCAATGCCGTTGGAGTTCAAAAAATCTAGTTTCACATGCGGATGTTGTCCCAGTACGCAGTAACTTACACTACTCGTTTCAATTAAAAAAATTTTCTTAGACATTTTTCAAAAACTTCTGTGGGTCACTTTTAAAAGCCCCTAGAATTATGTCTAAAGTTGGGATGTGTTTTCAGTGAAAAACTTATGAATGATGCTTCGCAGGGAATTGATTGTTCGTTCAGTACACTAATAGGAACTTTATTTCGTCTAATCATCTTCACCGTTTTCTCTTTTCTTCATTCGCAATATAAAGTTTATATACTTCTGGCATTTGTCTTTAAGCTTTCTTGGAAGCAATTTTGAGAAGACTGATTTCTGCTTTCCAAATACCTTATTTGTTTAAAATTCAAGTGTTTACCCATGAAAAAAGAAAAGAGAATACGCAACGGTTTAGAAAAATAATTTTGTAGAACTAATATGGACTAGGTTTCAATTCGAACGATAACGACACTATCACTTTTTAAAACTTCTTCCAGAATAGCCTACTGTCGGCTTCTCCTAGGGCTGAAATGTGTTTTCGAGTTTCTCTACCAAATAAATATCTAGATATAATACCAGACTTTAAGAGCACGATTTGGCTGGGAGAGTCGTTGAAATGCCTTCCCTGGTGCCGGCCAGTCGGCAGATTATTGAACGGCCGAATGTAGTCCCCGAAACAGAACGCTGTTGCGTGCTCTAATGGCCCGAATTGAAATTAAATTATTCCATATAGAGTGTGTGTCCGTTAATACGAACAAAACAGTTTTTGTCTTTATTAATGATACTCTACCATGCATATATTATCAATTGAAATCTCAACTGCTTTACTAGTTCTCACAAAATTTTAGTTTCAAAATTAATGGCCCTGATTTATAAGTAGTTTGCGTTATTCTACTTCTCAACAAGTATTAGGGGTAGGTGGTTTTATACAAGAAGCGGCGGCGTGGCGGGACAGTCAAAAGAACCATTATAATTTCTCCAATCTTATTCGTTATATGAAACAAAATCGTAACATCATCAGTAGACTTCCTAGAAAAATGACTCACACATGTTCTTTAATGAATCATGTACAGTTTCATATTTTCTGATTTTCTGTATTTTTTACATTTTTATATAAGTATTCCACGATGTTTGTTAAAATTATTTAACTATTTATTTTTTTTTCAGTGCTGAGCACGTTGGGCAGTCGTTGGGCAAGTAGTCAGTATTTTTGTCAAAATATTGAAGCATTTTAAAGAGAAAAAATGATCCCGATTATGAAACCAAAGTTAAGCAAATGCTAAATGTCAACTCACATATCTACTTGTCATACGACGATGAAGAAGCGATTGTTGGTTCCGACCAAGATCCAGATTATGTAGAACAGGAGAATGACTCCAATGACAGTCATAAATCTAACATAAGCAGTGATTTGAAGCTTGATAATGTCAATGATTTTGGAAATATTCCTTCAGGACCAAAGCAAAATCAAGAATTGACCATAAATAATGTGGGAAATATTCTTTTTTACTCGGGCAAAGATAATTTCAAATGGAATTCCAGTAAGCCTCCAACAAATCAAAGGACTCCTCATAATATTTTTAAGGCACTACTAGGTTTTCCCGCTGATGTTAATAAAAAATTAAGTGGAGTCCAGGCAAAAAGTATGTTTGAAATTTACTTTTCGACGACGAAATTATTTTAGAAAATAGGAGCCATGAGATCAAATTTGCAGCAAATCAAACTACATACTAACGGATAATATAGAAATAAAAGCTTCGAAAGGTTTTTTTTTTGTCTGGGCTATCACAAAAACAGTGCATAAGGACCTACTTTCTTCGTTTGGTAAAGACATCTTCGAAAGATCAACTTTTCCAAAGACCGTGTCGGCAAAGAAATTCCGGAGTTTGCTAATGTCTCCGGTTTGACAACAGTGCATACAGAAATATTACAAAAGAGCATGATATGAGCAGATAGCTGCAATATCTGCTATTTTTGATAAATTTGAATCAAATTCACAAAAGCTTTTTTCCGAGGGGTCAACCTCTATGCTTAAAAATGTACAATGATTTCCATATTTGGCAATTACTGAACAATGATTCCCACGTATTCCCACTGATTGCCAATGATTCCCAACTACTTTTGTATGATTCCCAGACGATTTCCAGTTGTTTAGCGATTTCCATATGATTCGCAATTGATTACCTGATTTTCTCACTAAATTCCGTCAAGCAATCACCCGATTCCTGGCCGGTTTTATTACAAAAACGATACATCATTATTTATCTAATTTATATTTAAAATATTTGTATTTCTTTTAATTGCAAGCAAATCACCTCTTTATAGTAAACGGATCGCTGCCACTTAATATGACAGGTTCATAAAAAAATAAAACGTCCATGTACGTCTTGTACATTATTTAAAAATTATCCAGGTCTTGTTGTAGAAATTTATTTTAAAATTTTCCTAATTTACAGTTAATTACTCACCCTAAATGCAATTACGTGTCATAATACCCCGCATAATATGAATCTAAAATAATGAAAGTTTCGTTGATTTCACGAAGATGTTCTTCTAAATCAGAGAAATCTTCACTTAGAATTTCACTAGCCAAACTTATTTCTGATCCTGATTCAGATGTGCTATCTTGGGCTTGTCCCTGCTTCTCGCCCTGCCTAATATTTCTTCGATTTCGTTTACTTTTCTTTTTTAAAATCTTATTAATTTGGCTTCCCGACTTTGTTTTTTGAATATCTTGTAGGGGCATTCCTTTAACTCTTAAAACTATTTCATAAGCGATCGCCAGAATGGCTTCCGCAAGCACAGATCAACGGGAAATCTGACTTACGTGACCTACCTGTGGACCAAAGCCATCGAGAGCTACGGCGAATCTCGTGCTGTGGCTCTCGACATATCCAAAGCATTTGATAGCGTGAGTGACGGATTGTTAAGCAAATTGACAACATACAGACCACCACCAGCCCTGCTTCTATGACTTTTCAATTTCTTAAGGGATCGAACCATCCGAGTTGTTATTGATGAACATCTCTCGGAGGAATTTCAAATCAAGGGTGTATATTATCTCCCACACTGATCCTGCTCTATATCAACGATTTCTCAAAAGGACAAACAATTCTATTTACAGGTTTGCAGACGACATCAGTCTTATATCCTCATTCTCATTCATGTCGCGAACTCCAATGACCGCTGCTATCAGCCTCAGTTTAACGCAGGAAATACTCAAGCAGCTGTCTTCTCAAAAAAAGCAAACACTGCAGGACCTGAGTTATCAATAACAGGACAAACACTGACTCTGGCCTCATCCATAAGCTTGCTGGGCATCAACGTAGAAAAAACATGTTTTGGCGTAATCACGTCACCAAAACCGCCAAGGCAGCAGAACAAAAGCTAGGAGCACTCTATTATAAGCATCAAAGTTATATACACCTCATCAACTCTTACTGCTCTATCAGACCATATCTGGAACATTTATCCCATGTGTAGAACTCGGCACCCAAACACTTGCTCAAGATATTGGACTCCATACAGAGGAGAGCAGTCCGTCTTGTGGATGATCCAGATTTGAGTAAAGACCTTGATAGCTCTGAACATCGAAGAAAAGTGGCGGACCTATCTCTTTACTATCGACACTACTACGGAAGATGTTCGAACGAGATGACACTTATGATTCCAACCAGAGTTGTGTCATACAGAAATGCCCGTCAGACACAACTTTTCAAGCACCGTGTATCGCCATCACTCGAAAACCCCAAAATTGTTATGCCATGTTTCGCTGCTTCTTTTATAAGGTATTTGATTCATGTTTTGACGAGATTTGTTTTTTTCTTTGCTTTTTTATTGGACAAAGTATTTTAGCTAAGTCTGCATTATAATAAATATTTTTAAAACGGCCATTAAATGTCGATTATGCGTATATTACCATACTCTACTTGTGTAACGATACTATATAGGCACCAAGTAAAGATAACCAGTAATTTGTTGAATTTGTATCGTATAATAAGTATTATAATAAGCAACAAAGTATGATATTTATAAAATATAGAGTAGAGTACTAACCTTACTATTTTAGTCAAGATTTTACGGGTCTAAACACTTTTTAATCACAACTTAGATGCAAATACACAACAGGAAGGGTACGCATCGTCGTTTAAACTGTGTAAAAATTTTGGTTATGACATGCGTCTTCTAGGTTAGCATAAGTGATTCCCAGCGATAACACATGATTTCCAGCGATTGCCAATGGATTCCCAGGTGATTCGCATGGATTACCAGGTGATTCCCATGTATTTCTAATTGATTGTCATGTGATTCCCAGAAAAATTTACAATGATTTCTAGAGGTGGTTTACCCCTCGCTTTTTTCGTTAGGTGAATGTGTCACGATAGATGAGATGTTACTTCCTTTTAGAGGACACTTCGGATATATATATA
>MU186345.1:35667-92241 GCA_016904865.1 Pissodes strobi
AGCAATAATAAGAAATTTGTTACCGTAAAATTTAAATGTAAATTAGAACTGAACAATATCATTTTTAGGCTCCAAGGCTTTGAGAGTGTATATTAGATAGTGATTATACAACATAAATCTGATGAGTTATTTGTAGATGTTCCTTTACAAGAATCATAATCTTTGTCAGTCATACTTTCTACCAGGATAATGTTTATTTTCATTTTAGGTTTTACTATTCTATTTGTTTTAAACTGTCGAGAGTCCATCCATGTTGCCTCACCCTGTATCCATTCACACTTTCCGCCCGTGAAAGAATCAATTATATTCTAGAATATAAAATGAATGAACTAATTATGAAGGACGTAAGTACAATATATTTTGTTAAAATATTTTCCAAATATGTATTTTTAAATTATAGCTATATTATTTTAAAATAGGTTTTCAGCAGGTACACCAACATCTGAAACAGAAAGTAATTTTAACAATTTTCTTTTAGTGAAGTTAGGTAATACATAATTAAATAGTAATGTAATATACTGAAAATTTAAAATTTGAATTTTACGCTGTTAGTATACTCGTATTATTTCGGACTCCGCCAATGTCGGTCCAAGCCCGTATAATAAATACGTTATGTTCGGCGCCCGTATGGAAAATGACGACGAGGAGGAGCCGTACCACACTAAAAAACCAGAACGCCTCTGACTCGGATGATGTATGTTAGAACCCGAGTATGTTAGAACCCGAGTACACTCGGGTTAGAACATACAGTAAGCCGCTGGGAAAGGAAAGACGTAGAAGTAGTGCACTAGGTTCTGGCCTAACCGGCCGAACTACGTGAATGAAGTACCAGCTTTATTTCTACTATGGTACCACTATAATAAAAACTTCCTCAATCTTAAAAGGCATTTTGCGCGCCGAAGGGATGGAGGGCTGGAGAGGAACCTGGCTCATACCGACTAACCTTGTATAAAGCGGTCAAGCCGTGCGGGAGGCGCCGCAGCTGGTGACTGAATATTTCCCCCTTACTTGTGGGAACTTTATGGACTCTGGCAAGACGAGGGTCAGCACGGTTGTTGATTGGAGACGTCCTCGATACGATACTCTCGATACGATACTCTCAACACCGAATACTTACAGAAACATGAAGAAAGAGTCTTATTAACCATTTTCTTATCCTATTCTGCTTTTAATTACAACATGGGAGAGCCCCTTCGACACTCCTATGTAGAGTTCAAAGAGTATAACATAAATGTAGCGCTAATGCAGGGCTCCGTTAGAGGACTTGGTGAATGGGATGTGATACCAACTCGCAGCGCACTGTTTCGGACAGCGGGGAAGTAAACCCTAGAGTGAGGGTCCGAGTTCACACCCAGGCGGCAATCGGTAATAGACCTACTAATCTATAGATAGACAATGCGCAAAAAATCCTTGTCAGGCTGCAGACACATTTATTACGAATATGACGGGAATCTTCTGACATCCAGGCAAGCATACGGAAATCCGAGGATCACTAACTAGAACTTCCATAATGTGGAACTAAAAGGGAGGCTCGTATTGCTAAGACACATTACCAAAATTTGATGGCAGCTACCAAAGAAACCTTTGAAGCCAACTCTCCAATGAAACACAGGCCTAGTGCGCAGAAGACGCCATGGTGAAACGCAAATATTAAGACTGATCGTAATAAAGCTCAGAGAGTAAAAAGGGCCAAACGAATACAAATAAATTCCTACTGGGAAGATCATAAATCTGTACAGAGGGGATATATAAAAGAAAGAAGTGACTCACAAAGGGATATGGGGAGGGCCTACTGTGGGGATATCAACATCAGGTCCACAGCTGCCAGGCTAACCAGAGTCTTAATAAAAGATCAGCGAACAAAGCTTAGTGCCGCAGTGGCTGTCCCGGGTGGAAAATTGAGTGCTCGCATTGAAGAGACGCTACAACTCGTGCTTAATACTAACGTCCCGGGTTTAATCTTGAGCAGACCATCTGGAACGTGGAAAGGTTCAGACCTGACTTCAAACTGTCATCAAAGGTCATAACTTATGAAAGGTGAGATGTGCAACTGCAACCTTTTCCTCTTTTATGTCTCCGTGGGAAGAGCGCCGCGAGCTCTGGCAAAAGGGTTCTATCATCTTTCCGTTGGGAATATTTAGATAGTGACTGGCTTGGGGCTACATACCTGGAGTGCAGTAAGGGTGGTTTTTGTTCCCAAACCGAGAAAGCGGTCTACACTCAGGCGATATCATACCGCCTATTTAGTCTTTCTAGTGTTTTTTTTAACGATGGGAGAATAGTAGACCGTCATAAGGGTGGTGGATTTGGTTGGGGCACCAAGCCATATCCAATAATATGCTTACCAAGCGTTCACAGAGTGGATCTCTATCGCCTAGTTGATAGGGTCGAGGGAGGGCTTGACCGTGGAAATTACGCAAATACGCGCTGGGGGCTTTCTTTAGATATCGAGGCCGCGTTTGACGCAATGTTTTTTGAATCGATCTGGGAAGCTATGAGAAGGCGCGGCAAAGTATCCTCCTTTGTAGAGTGGACAAGAGTTGTGCTATAGCGCACAGTCAAGGTGAAAATTGGTAGCGATTTTGTGGTAGGGAGGGTCGCCAGAGGCTGCCCCCAAGCTGAGGTTTCATCACCCCTCATTTGATGTCTAGTAGAAGACAACTTACTGCATGAGCTAGAGAGGCTCATGCAACGAGTAATCCAGCTGGTAAAGAAATAGTGTCAGGCGGAAAAGCTTAGAGTCAATTCAGACAAGGCCGAATTAATACTCTTTACGAGGAAGCGTTGAGCTACAAAGAGTCAACCAAACATCTTGGGGGTAATACTGGAACCTCAGCTTGTATGGCTATGCTTTTGTCCTACAGTACGGTCGTTGCCATCCTAAAGAATGCAATAGGTGAGCGGGCCAAAGATCTATGGTGGACTACTCCACGTATGAGGCAGGCTGGGTTAGGGAGATCCAATGCCAAGCAGGGTGAAAGGTTTTATAGGTTTGAAGAGAGGGGACTGGAGGCTTGTGATAGGACTCCTCATAGAAACTCAGATCGCAGACGATCCGGAATGCATGTAGTACTAGGAATCATCCACTCATATTCTTGTCGACTGTCCAGCCTTGGCTAGGGTAACAGAGGTGCACTTTAGAAGTTTCATTCTGAATCCGGAGGACATAAGAAAGATCCATCTGAGAAATCTGTGTGTATTTGGAAGCTAGTCCGGACTACCGAGTTGAATTGGTATGTAAGTGGGCGCACAATGGGACCAGATTGGTGACTAACATACAAACGATCTCCTGCCTGCGTTTAAAAATTAATTCATTTATTTATTCATATTATATGATGGGTCTACTAATTAGTTAGCTAGGCTAAGGTGATGGTTTAGTAGGTGGCTAATAAAGCCCAGGGTTTTGACCCAGTTCAGCTCTTGCAGTTGGTCCTGACCGTGTCAAGGATACTATGCTATCTTAGGTGTAAAAGAGCATCACGTATGGAAGAAATAAGGTTTTTCTTGAATCTGCATTGCCTCGTAAGTATGTCTGTCAACTCGTTGACTACCTTTCTTTCTTTATCCAGCAGCCATGATGATTTAGATGGTGCCCAGTAATATTGTGGCCGGCCTACATCCTTCAGCCATACTCCATTATTTTCAGAATTCAGAAGAAAATTCACGTACATAATTCTTCTGCACCAATTTTTAATACAATATCAACAAATAATTTTATAAAACACCTTCTGAATTTAGAAACGTAAATCCTCTTTGAGACCGGCGCTCGAAATTGCATAAGTAGTTTCGGAGGTATACTTGACGACCAGCCTCAAACTAAATATAGAAGTGCTTCAAACAATTTGTACATGGTTCAGTCCCTGATAAGTGCTGAGGTTCATTCACATCGGCCGTTTATGTAGGCAATATAGGAAAATGGTCTGCTGATCTCATAATTGTCGAAACATATAAGAAAGTGATAAGGAATTAATAAACCAATAAATTTACTTACAATTGATAATATCGCACCATTGGAAATGATAGTTTGCTGGGCAGAATTTACTTCATAACCTTCTCCACGTTTGTTTTCAGTGATGTAAAAGTAGTTAAATGATTCACCTAAAACATTAATGTTCTATTACTTTCAGTCATGTGCCAGTAGCATCAATGCTTCAAATGTAATAAATTAATGTTGAAATGGAATTTGCCAGCAACATAAAAACTATTTCGTCCTAAAACTGAATTTTCTTGGACCTAAAAATTTGGTCTCTTCTCATCTTGTACCAAGTAATTTGAATTGTGGAAGCGATACGCAGAGCAATAGTATAAACTTCACATACATGTTCAAATTAATTTTCTAATTTAAAAGGAAATAGGTATTGAAAAAAAATAGTGTCAGCATAGAACTTTACATATTGTCTCGCTTAGTAACATATTAATTATTACCTATAGTTCTATGGTGTCGACTCACATGTTCACGATATGATAAAAGATGCTACAAAATAATAAGAAGCTTCAGAATACCATGAATACTTAGAGGTAAAATCTAAAAGTTTGGAGGCAAAATTTAAGAAATTAAAGAAGACAGAAACAATCTCGCAGATCAAGTACCTACATAGAGATGAAAACAATAAAAAGCTCAAAATATAGAAGAAACGGTGCACAGCAATAAAGAGACCATTAAAATGAAACACGAGTTGGATTTAAGCCAAGGACGTGTACTGGCAATAGTTTTTGTGACAGGTACCCTGAAGCCTGAATGGAAAATTCTTCTAATTTTAGGAAGATTCGCATATTTAACAGAGAAGTTACATGGTCTCAATTCATCTGTATGTTGAAAGCAGTCACCGGGTGGAGCACTAAAGAAAAAAATACTGGCTTTTGCAAAGAGAGATCGCCATGGGAGATATATTGGCCTATGTCACTCATGTATGGAGTAGGGCAATTGAGAACTAGAGAGAATCTCAAGCGATTGCGTTGGATATTTGGAAGGCATTCGACAGAGTTTCGCATGACGGGTTGCTCAACAAATTGCCGTCCTTCGGACTGCCAGCGTCTCTCTGCGGCTGGCTGGCCAGTTTCCTTAAGAACCGATCTCTGCACGTTACAGTTGATGGTCGACACATTCACAATTAATGTGTGCCTCAGGTACACAATACTTTCACCAACTCTGTTCCTCATCCCTCACCTATATTAATGCCCTGTCGATCGAAACCAATAATCCTGTTTACAGTTTTGAAGATGACAGTACCCTTGTCTCCCAATTTAGATCAAGAACCTTTTACCAGCGACTGAGATTTATCATCGCAGACAGGAGTAGATTACAACAATTAATCAAGATCTGGATAAAGTTCGAACTTGCAACGACATAAATTTGGTCCAGTTCAATGTAGCAAAAACCCAAGCGGCCACGTTTACCAAGAAAGCCAATAAGGCGGGCCCTGACATCATTATGGCAGGATGGATCATTTCTTCATCCTCCTCAATCGGACTGTCTAGGCGTCTCGGTCGACAGCAATATGTCCTGGCATGACTACATTGCTAATATCGCAAAATCAGCCCCGCAGAGGCTTGGTGAGCTATTTCGCAATAAAAAACTGTATACACTACAGCAGCTGCTCTTGCTCTACAAGGCGCAAATAAAACTGTGCTCAGAGTATTGCTCATACATCTGAGGTGCCGCACCTAAGCTCAACCAACCTAAAACTGCTGGATTTAATTCCGAAGAGAGCTGTGCGTGTTGGCGGCTACTCGGAGTTGACCCGGGATCTGGATAGTCTGGAATACCGCAAAGAGGTGGCCGAGATCTACTTTTTGATAGATATTTTCACGGCAGATCTGCCCTGGATTTGGTCCGCCTCATCCCCGTCAGATAGTCACGACAGACGGCAAGAGCACATCCGTTCGTCGTACAACTGGAAACACCTAGAACATCGCTTTACAAGGACTCCTTTGTCTGGCGCACTGCATCACGCTGGAGCTCACGTCCAGGACATCTGTTTCCCCCAAATTACAGCCTACAGCTATTCAAGAACCGTATCAATCAAGATCTTCGCCCACACACCGCTCATCGAGTTCCATAGGATCTCCCTTTTATGTGTGCCCCTGCCATAAAAAATATAAGGTGAAGTTTTAAGGGCTATTTCTAAAATAGACAGGCATTTTTTATTTGACATATATCAATTCACATCTTGAGTGGTATGTAGACAGTACACATAGCTGATGTTTGTAAAACAAAAGTAGGTATTGGAAGGAGTCTGAGACAGGCATATTAAGTCCCGCTGTAGTAGTAGCATAGTCCAACAATTTCCAATGAAGATCGGCCAAATGTGATTAGGACTAGTCACATTATGGATCTGCCCCATTTCTTACAATTTGAATTTGGAGCTTTTATTTAAAATGGCAGGAACCCCTTTTTGTAATATTTTGAAATTATCACCCCTTAGGCTATCTTGTTATAGTTATATTGTGTGAAGTTTTCTCATGCTATAGAAAGATCGAGATGATTTTGGGAAATTCACACATTTAGATTGCAGTCAGTGAGGGAAGAAGAATTCGAAAGGTGTTTTGAAGAAGTTTTTGTTGAAGAGAATTTAAAATTTTGTGGTTCCATTGTATTGACAGTTTGATTCACCCAGTCATTTTCTAACAGTAAATTAATTTTCCATAGCAGTCACGTCTCAAGAAGTGCTAAGCACTTTATTTTTCAGTTAAATGAAGCAGATGCTCTGATGCTCAATATAATCATCATTTCAAATATGTATATCTGCCAAGGATGAAGATTTCAACCTGTAATCCATTGAGAGATATGCAAACCCTTTTTGTTACCTACCGATAATACGTGACTGGAAATGACAGTTTGCATCAACAGATTTACTTACTTTTAAGCCTCCATTGAGAGATAGATGCTTTGTCAACATTTAGTGTGTTTTCTAATATTGATTGGCCATAATTATTATGACAACTAAATTTTGTGCTTTGGTCCTAGAATAAATTTCGTTTGAAAAAGAAGCCAATAAAATTGTCTAGACGCCACTAGAAACCCCTGGATTCTCGGGTGCGTCCGACGACAACTTTAAATCTTTGTCTACATAAACACTACATTGTAGAATTCAGTGCACAAATTTTAATGTTTATTTTGGTGATTTTCCTTTATTTGTGAAAAGTATTGGCCTTATTAGTATTTTTAGACACTGTTGATTGAGTATCGAATATTTGACAATATTCTCGACTTGTTACCAAGGTTAAGTGATTTGTATTGTTTATGCTGTTCAGTACTTATTTTCTATCGTTGTTCAGCTTTATTAAAAACTTTCTTATTTACGTTTCAATAATTCGATGCATTTTGTAATTAGTAATCGTTTATAAGAATAAAATCCTAATGCTCTAGGGCATTATTAAAACTTTTTACATTTGGTTCTGATTTCGTTTGTCAATTATTAAAGCCCAATGAACTTCAAAAAATATAACGCGCCCACTCACTCAGAGGAGTTTAGTGTTTCAGCAAAAAAATAAACACGCAAAAATATTCATAACCCAGCAGCACAATTAAGATGCTAGGAAGTCATAATATGTATTAAAAAAAATAGTCTGTGAGACATATAACAAATTGGACACTCATCTGAAGGTAAGTCACAAAATAAAATTATAAGGAAGTTTGGAAAGATATAAATAGTGGAATGGAGAACAGAAAATTGAGATGACCTATGTGCAGATCAAGAAAATATGCTGGCTACATGCAAAAATCGTAGTGATTCAATAGGTAGTACCTAGAATGCTCCTGGATATAGAAAAACGCGCTTTATTTTATAAACTACGCATTTAAATTATTCTTAGGATATTAGAGCAAAATAGGAAAAGCTGTTGGTTCTATAAAAATATATATTTTAAATAACAAGTTCTATGAAATGGGTAAATTATTTTATTGACTAGCTATGAGCTGCAGCTTTCTGCAGTTATACATATTTTTCTTATATACAAATGCAGGGTGTGCGTAAGTATATGGCATATACTCAGAGAGTGTATAGAGAAAGTCAAAATAACCCTAATTTATCATAGAAAAAAAAACAATTCCTTTTATGGGAGATATAGAGCCCCAACGCGGTACCCAGCATTTTATCTTTTCCGCTCTGTTACTCACTCAACTTGTAGACGAACCAACTCGAATCTCAGAGAGGGGCGAATTCGCCGCCCTCCCGGATCTTATTCTAACCATCAATCCTGACAAGTACACAATTACAGTTGGTCCGCCATTAGGTACTTCCGATCACAAACTTATTACAAAGGTTTGTGAGTTGCCACTTCTCTCCAAATCTGGCATTACAATTCTGCAAACTGGGACGATCTAAGGGAGTTCTACCTAGATTTTCCTTGGCTCGACGTCTGCTCTGGCACTGATGACCCGCCAGCCGGCTGCGAAGAGATTACGTAAGTAATCTCCTCAGGAATGGAAGCATACATCCCAAATTCCATCAAGTTACCGTCAAAAGGAAAGCCCTGGTTCGACAGAAGATGCGATAGAGCTGTAAGTAGGAAACAGCAAGCCTACAAGTACTTGCAGCAAAATCAGACCGCTGAGAATCGCAATTATTTTGTCGAAGCGAGAAACGAATTCAAACGTGTGATTGACGAAACTAATGAGAAACACAATCAAAGGATCAGGAATAAACTTTTGCAATGCCCCAGTGGCTCCAGGAATTTCTGGTAAGTAGCAAAGGCAGTAAGTAATAACTTTACACAAACGTCTCTCCCACCTTTGACAGACGAACGTGGCATCACGGCGACTACAGCCAATGAAAAAGCAAACATGCTCGCCAAAATGCGTACATCGCCATCGCACTCTACTTTAGACGTCCCCCAAGGCAAAGCTCTCCTCACCATATCGAACATCAACACTACCATGGCAGAATTCAAGTTTCATCACCGCGATATTCGTAAAATCCTTAAAGAACTAGATAAGCAAAAGACATCAGGACCGGACGAAATACGAAATACCTGCCATCGTGTTAAGGAACTGCTCCAACCATCTAACACCCGTTTTTTCCAGACTTTTTTCTCTGATTTACCGAAAAGGGATATAGCCATCTTCTTGGAAAGTCGCTCGAGTGCAACATATTCCAAAAAAAGGCAAGAAAACCACGCCCTCAAACTATCGCCCAATTGCCTTGCTTCCCATAATCTCCAAAGTCATGTAACGTGTAGTCAATCAGCAACTACTCAAGTACCTCGAGAACAACAGAATAATCAGCGATAATCAATACAGTTTTCGCACAGACAGATCTACAGGAGATATATTGGCCTATGTCACTCATATATGGAGTAGAGCAATTGAGAACTACGGAGAGTCGAGCGATTGCGTTGGATATTTCGAAGGCATTCGACAGAGTTTGGCATGACGGAAACTGCCGTCCTTTGGACTGCCAGCCTCTCTCTGCAGCTAGCTTGCCAGTTTCCTTAAGAACCGATCTCTGCACGTTGCAGTTGATGGACACATCTCAGACACATTCATCATTAACGCGGGCGTGCATCAGGGCACAATACCTTCACCAACTCTGTTTCTCATCTATATTAATGACCTACCGACCGAAACGAATAATCCTGCTTACAGTTTTGCAGAGTACCCTTGTCTCCCAATTTAGATCAGAAAAACCTTTACCAGCGACTGAGACTTATCACCGCAGAGAGGAACAGCAGTTAATCAAGATTTGGAGGAAGTTCAAACTGGGGGCGACAGAAATTTGGTTCAGTTAAATGCAGCAAAGACCCAAGCAGTCATGTTTACCAAGAAGGCCAAATACGGCAGGCCCTGATATCATTATGGCAGGATCGACCATTTCTTCATCCTCGTGAATCGGACTACTGGGTGTCTCGGTCAACAGCAATATGTCCTGGCATGATCACGTTGCTAACATCGCAAAATCAGCCTTCCAGAAGCTTGGTGCGCTATTTCGCAACAAAAAACTGTATACACCACAGCAGTTACTCTTGCTCTACAAAGCGCAAATAAGACCGTGCTTAGAATATTGCTCACACATCTGGGGTGCCGCACCAAAGTACACCCTGGGGCTATTGGATTTCAATCAGAAGAGAGCTGTGCATCTCATCGGCGACCCGGAATCTGGATAGTTGGAAACACCGCAGACATGTGGCCGAGATGTCTCTGTTTTACAGATACTTTCACGGCAGATATTCTTAGGATTTAACCCGCCCCATCCCGCCCCTGGCAAGGTCTGTTAGACAGTAACGACAGACGGCAAGAGCGCACCAGTTCGTCGTACAACTGGAAACACCTAGAACATCACTTTACAAGAACTCTTGTGTCTGGCGCACTGCATCAATGTGGAACTAACTCCCAGGACATCTGTTTCCCCCCTAATTACAACCTACAACTATTCAAGAACCATGTCAATAAACATCTTCACACACACAGCGCTCGTCGAGCGTCATAGGATCTCTCTTAAGTGTGTTAGTTTGGGTTAGTTAGTTAGTGACACTGCCATAAAAATAAAACTACGAGCGACCTGGACAGAGCTGCAAATTCAAAGATGTATTTATTTTCTTCCACCATCAAGGAAGCAGACTCTTCAGGATTAGGGCAGAACATAAAAAGAAAACCTCGTAAAATATCTAGTTCGTCATCGGAATCATCTACCGAATCGGTACCAACAGGA
This sequence comes from Pissodes strobi, assembly GCA_016904865.1. Classification (NCBI taxonomy): domain Eukaryota; kingdom Metazoa; phylum Arthropoda; class Insecta; order Coleoptera; family Curculionidae; genus Pissodes; species Pissodes strobi. Next base: position 46,317 of record MU186345.1, read on the forward strand.
GCATACCCTAACTTGCAAACCCACGCAGCCAATCAGATTGCGCCGGTATCGCTGAAGGCGTGGCTAAATTTGAAATGCTATTTACTCATGTCTTTAAGGTGCAACGAATTGCTTTCAACTGATCCGGTGGTGCAGTGGTCAGATCTTGTGCTTGTGATACGGCAGCCCGGGTTCAATTCCCGTCGTTGTTTTTTTTTATTTTATAAAGTTATGTTTTAAAAAAGTTTTTTTCTTGATTTTGGGCATACCATGTGTTAGTTTGTGTTGGTTGCGCCCCCGTAGCGAGCGATGCGAGCGGCGTGCCATGCGTTAAGTGAAGTATTAGACATTCTAAAATTGTAAGCAAACGTTTCGATTTTGATTGGCAGTGTACGTTTGCAAGTTAGGGTATGCTACCAAGAGGCAACTTTGATGATAGTATTTCAATCTGTCATCTCTCAGATGACAATAATCAGCTAGGTTACAATCAAAATAGTGATCGCCAAGTCATAAATACAAATGAAGAAAGGGTCATTAGTCCCTAGCCGCGCCGCGCCGGCGCCGTTACATCTTTAACAAAGGTATTGCACAGGCCGAACGGAACTGCCCGTAAAACTGCTGCTGCAGTTTTAACCACAGGCCCGTTTCTAAGCCAACTTAAAAGTAAGAAATCTCCAAAGGCTGCTAAAACTCTCGAATTATCCACTAAACTAAGCACAACCTGTCTAAAAAGGATAAACAGGGCTATGCTGACGCGAATTCCATAATATGTTTTTTCTGCGTCAAAACCAAGGGAGATGTTCTATATAAGTAAAAACTGAGCTTACGAGTTATGTGCAGGAATAGAATAGAGTGTGTTCTCTATTCTCGTATAAAATAATATACCGTAAGGGATCGTTTTGAAATTTTCTAGGGATCATTTTAATAATCCATAATCCATTTTACAAAATAATCCTGCCCTAATTTCTTTTATATTTTTCGAATGCGTGTTATGGAATGCTTATTTAATATTTTTAAGTTTAAATATGTTCTTTATAAGATGGAGCTTTTATTGGCATCATTATTTTAGTTTTAATTATAAAGAGTTTTCTTCAAGGGGATTATTTTGGACTAACTCATTCATATACGAGCGGTCTAGAAAATATATTAAAAGTGCAATTTTCAGTCGGCAATAGCTTAAAAACAGTTGGACATAGGTATAACATTTGATACGTGGAATATACTCAAGATTTTCCATCGATTCCAAATATGTAACAATATATAGGGTGCCCCATTTAAAAAAACTTAAGTTAGGAATTTGACAGCTTTATGAGCTTTATTTTATTTCTGATATGAAATTCAGGTGCCTTTGAGGGAAATTCTACAAACTTCCTAGTTTAAAAGTTTTTCTAACTTTCAAATAAAAAAGTTATTTATTGATTAAAATATAGTCAATAACCCTGTACTAATTATTTTAAATTAAAGTACCGTATTTGTATATTACCTGTTCGGGCCAAAAATGCAATTGTTGTAAAAACGCAAATGAAGGCATTTCCGATGGACCAGTTCCTCATGTTGTCAATTAATTGTCTAAAATCTGAAAAGAACATGTTCTAGATTAATTATTTGTAATATTTACCCAAGTGTTATACGGATAATAAATGGAATAGTTGAAAAATAACGTACAATATTAATAATAAATGCTATTGTTCTCTTCGCCCACGTTATAAAATATATACCGTTAAAATTACTCGCAATATAACTAGTATAAGGAAAATCGTTTAATATTTCTATGATTAAATACAATCTTCAACAATTATGTTATAAATTTAGGTAAATTCAATTTAGAAATTTTCCTTCAAGTTCAAATGCAATATTAATTTTGCTCAAATCAATCAACCAAATCAGTAAAAGTTTTTGATAAATCATTAAAAGCCATGTAATTGTTTCAACGCTAAATCTGTTATTTCTGATATATTTCGTGAACGGCAATAAAATCAGAGTTTAATCCTGTTAAGAAACCAGGTACAATAGCCGATGTAAACGGGGCCGCCTGGTAAGAAACGTTGCCGGAAGAATGCTGAAAAGACGGGAACATGGTGGAACAGGACGTCAGATGGACATATGATTTTTCTGGTATCGGTTGACGTGTACCTACGAGATCTGAATAAATGGGTTTTATTTTTATTCGAAGTTATTATTAAGTATACTTTGATTAACATCAGAAGTGCATCGTCGTCCATCGCGACACCATTCGCCCCAAAATGGGGGTGCTAGGCGGCATTCTGCAGCTGACAGAAGACATAACGACAAACGAGACCGGTCACCATCTTATAGGCACAAGAGTGGGTCTGCTTCAAGAAAGGATCGGGGTGGACGTCGTCTGTCTCCTATTCCCGAGGGTGCACGTAAGCGTTCCAGACCTGACAAAGGGGATGACAGGGGCCGCCAATTTGGTTGCCGCAATTGCCGATCGACCGAAACTGAGGAGCAGGGTTCTGTTAGTAGATCAGTAGCAACACAATTTAGCGAAGCTATCGCTGAAGACATGAGTAAGTTAGCGAAAAAAATATCGCAACAGAAGACGGCGGTAAGTGTTTCTATGTCTCAAACGGTAATAGCTGAATTTAATCCATTAACGCAGAATGTGGATGAGTGGTTACATTCCATTGATGAATTTGCAGCTGTCTATCAATGGGATGATAAAACCGCTGCACATTTAGCATTGTCGAAATTGCGGGGACCAGCGGAGATCTGGTACCGAGGGCTACCTACCAAATTATTTTCGTGGGTGGAATGGTAAAAAATTCGTTGCTTGGAAATTTCAAACCCAAACGTGACTTATACAAATCTTTGCAGGAAATGATGGCATGTGTGTCAAAACCTGGAACAGGTCTTTATCAGTATTTTTTTCAAAAGTTGGCTTTAATTCATAATAAATTTAACTAACGAAGATAAAATTAACCTTATTATGGGAGGTATTATTAGTGATCACCAAATTAAATTTTCCGTCGAAACAGCTGGTATCCGTGATCCCGCAATTTTGGCAAGCCATTTCAAAACGTTAGATAGTAGAGTTAGTAGGAAACAATCGACTCTAAATGCGAAATCATGCGCCACGTTACCATATTGGAAAAATAAATTTAAATCAAATGCATGTAGTAGGTGTGGGAAACAGGGACATTTCCGACGCGATTGTCAACAAAGACAATCAGGTTCTAGAAATTTTGCGATTGAAAATGTTAATTTTATCGGGAACAAACCTAATCACAAATTCTATAAACAAATTATCATTAATGGCCACAAATGTAAATGCTGTATTGACTTTGGAAGTGAATGCTCACTCATCACGGAACAGATGGCCAAGAATTTGTTGCTTGAGTTGTATCCCATTAATAACGGCGTTGTTTTGGCTACAGCTTTTGGTCACACAATCAAGCCGACTTTGAGTTCACGTGCTAGAATAAGTATCTATGGCGTCACACGATTTGTTGACTTTTATATTATCAATAAATGTGTTATGGAAGTTGATATTTTGATTGGGCAAAATTTCACTGAACAATATGACCTAAGTTATATCAGAAAAGGCGGTATTTTGGGTTTTGAGGAAGGCGAAAAAAATATAAATATAAATTCGATTACACAGACAGTACTAAATGTAGGTATTAAAGATTCGCATGCAGTTCAAACCCTTTTAAATCTCTTGGATGAATTTCCCAATTGTATGGCTAAAAATCTTGCTGAAATTGGGAGATGCCCATCCGTTCAGATGAATATAACCCTTACTTCACTTTTTATACAATGCTTCAAGTAAACCAATAGCTTTTAGACCTCGACAATTTTCAGATTCTGAACGCCTTCAAATTAGGCAAATTGTGGCTGAATTTTTGAAAAATGGCATAATACAAGAGTCAAATTCTCCTTATGCCAGTAATGTTTTACTAGTAGCTAAAAAGAATGAAGAAAAGCGATTATGTGTAGACTATAGGGCATTACATAAACTCACAATACCTGAAATTTACCCATTACCATTGATCGAAGACCAATTAAGACGATTGTCAGGTTTTCGATATTTCAAAGAATGTTAAATACAGCTTTAGGAATATATGGATATGATGGTGCTTCCAGGAGCAAAATATTCCGGAAGTAAACTCCCCGTCCATTCTGGTCTCCGGGCGCTGGGTGGCCCTGGGAGCCCTTCATTCCGCATTTCACAGATAGCAAAGATACCGAACCAATTTAGAATAGATTTCTGCAACATAAGAGGCCTAAATACAAACATAAATTCGGTACACCAACATCTACAAGCAAATAGACCACACATACTAGCCCTTACAGAAACACAAGTATGTTCTACAACAACAACAGTGAACTACCCCTATCCTGGTTACGACCTACATACCCGATTTAGATATAAGTTCGGAATATGCCTTTTTGTACGAGGCGACCTTTCATGTCACCGCGAGGAAACACTCGAACCGAACAACCTTGACGTCATGTGGATCAAGTTCACCGCCAAGGAATTAACCAAATTTATATGTTGTCTCTATCGCCATCCGAGCGATAGAGCCTACCAAAGCTTTTTCTCAACACTAGCTATCACGTTTGACTCAATACAGGTCGATCACCCCAGTTCAGAAATAATCGTTCTGGGAGACTTCAATGCCCACAACACAAACTGGCTCAAACATCACAACAAGACCGTCAACGAAGGTAGAGAAGCTGAAGCATTTTCCATCAGCTGCGGGTTTACTCAACTTGTAGACGAACCAACTCGAATCTCAGAGAGGGCCGAATTCGCCGCCCTCCTGGATCTCTTTCTAACCACCAATCCTGACCAGTACACAATTACAGTTGGTCCGCCATTAGGTACTTTCGACCACAAACTTATTACAATGGTGTGTGAATCGCCACTCATACAGAAGGACCCACCATTGCCTCGCAAAATCTGGCATTACAATTCTGCAAACTGGGACGATCTAAGGGAGTTCTACCTAGATTTTCCTTGGCTCGACGTCTGCTTTGGCACTGACGACCCGTCAGTCTGCTGCGAAGAGATCATGCAAGTAATCTCCTCAGGAATGGAAGCATACATCCCAAATTCCATCAAGTTGCGATCAAAAGGAAAGCCCTGGTTCGGCAGAAGATGCGAAAGAGCTGTAGGTAGGAAACAGCAAGCCTACAAATACTGGCAGCAAAATCAGACCGCTGAAAATCGCAATTATTTTGTCGAAGCGAGAAACGAATGCAAACGTGTGATCGACGAAACTAAGGACAAACACAATCAAAGGATCAGGAATAAACTTTTGCAATGTCCCAGTGGTTCCAGGAATTTCTGGTCGGTAGCAAAGGCAGTAAGTTACAAAAACGTCTCTCCCACCTTTGACGGACGAACGTGGCATCACGGCGACTACAGCCAAGGAAAAAGCAAACATGCTCGCTAAAATGTTTACATCGCACTCTACCCTAGACGTCCCCCAAGGCAAGACTCTTCCCACCATATCGAACATCAACACTACCATGGCAGAAGTCAAGTTTCATCACCATGATATTCGCAAAATCCTTAAAGAACTAAATACGCAAAAGGCATCAGGACCGGACGGAATACCTGCCATCGTGCTAAAGAACTGCGCCAACGAACTAACACCCGTTTTTTCCAGGCTTTTTTTTCTCTCGTACGGAAAAGGGATTTACCCAATACCCATCCTCTTGGAAAGTCGCTCGAGTGCAACCTATTCCAAAAAAAGGCAAGAAAACCACGCCCTCAAACTATCGCCCAATTGCCTTGCTTCCAATAATCTCCAAAGTCATGGAACGTGTAGTCAACCAGCAACTACTCAAGTACCTCGAGAACAACAGAATAATCAGCGATAATCAATACGGCTTTCGCAAAGAGAGATCGACAGGAGATATATTGGCCTATGTCACTCATATATGGAGTAGGGCAATTGAAAACTGCGGAGAGTCTCGAGCGATTGCGTTGGATATTTCAAAGGCATTAGACAGAGTTTGGCATGACGGACTGCTCAACAAACTGCCGTCCTTCGAACTGCCTGCCTCTCTGTGCAGTTGGCTGGCCAGTTTCCTTAAGAACCGATCCCTACACGTTGCAGTCGATGGACACATCTCGGACACATTCACCATCAACGCGGGCGTGCTTCAGGGCGCAATACTTTCACCAACTCTGTTCCTCATCTATATTAATGACCTGCTGATCGAAACGAATAATCCTGTTTACAGTTTTGCAGATGACAGTACCCTTGTCTCCCACTTTAGATCAGAAAAACCCTTACCAGCGAATGAGAGTCATCACCGCAGACAGCAGCAGATTACAGCTATTAATCAAGACCTGGAGAAAGTTGAAACTTGGGGCGACCGAAATTTGGTCCAGTTCAATGCAGCAAAAACCCAAGCAGTAACGTTTACCAAGAGGGCCAATACAGCGGGCCCTGACATCATTATGGCAGGCTCGACCATTCCTTCATCCTCGTCAATCGGACTCCTGGGTGTCTCGGTCAACAGCAATATGGTCTGGCATGACCACGTTGCTAACATCGCAAAATCAGCCTCCCAGAAGCTTGGTGCGCTATTTCACAACAAAAACTCTATACACCGCAGCAGTTGCTCTTGCTGTACAAAGCGCAAATAAGACCGTGCTTAGAATATTGCTCACATATCAGGGGTGCCGCACCAAAGCATACCCTAAAGCTGCTGGATTCCATTCAGAAGAGAGCTGTGCGTCTTGTCGGTGACCCGGAGTTGACCCGGAATCTAGATAGTCTGGAACACCGCAGATATGTAGCCGAGATATCTCTGTTTTACAGATACTTTCACGGCAGATGTTCCCAGGATTTGGTCCGCCTCATCCTGCCCCTGGCAGCTCCTGTCAGACAGTCACGACAGACGGCAAGAGCGCACCAGTTCGTCGTACAACTGGAAACACCTAGAACATCGCTTTACAAGAACTCCTTTGTCTGGCGCACTGCATCACTGTGGAACTCACTTCCAGGATATCTGTTTCCCACTAATTACAACTTGCAAATATTCAAGAGCCGTGTCAACCAACATCTTCGCACACACACACCGCTCGTCGAGCGCCATAGGGTCTCCCTTTAGTGTGTGTGCCACTGCAATAAAAAAAAGAAGTTATTGATTTAATGTGTTCACCTCCTGACAATGTCCTAAGTTGTAATAAAATTTTTCTATATCGTTTTGTAACATTTGCATCGTAGTCGCTACTACGATGCAAATCAACCGGCTTAGTAGTATAAACTTAACTTTTTAGGTAACCCCATAAAAATAGTCTATGAGGATCAGGTCGGGCACCCTAGGGGCTATTTAATTTCGCCTCTTCTTCCTATCAAACGGTTGGGGAAAGTATGGTCAAAATATCTTCTCACGTTCTGCCCAAAATGAGGCGGATCAGCATCCTGCTGGAACCAGTTATTTTGTAGATTGATAGCCAAATTATTTGTAATAGCTGGAAGAATTTCGTTTTTTAATAGAGTGAGATACGATACCGATGTTAAATTGCCTTCATGAATATTGGCCTCACTATTCTATTTGCAATAATGCAAGCCCATACATTTATTTTTTTCCGGATGTTGGGTATGTTGTAATCATGTCCTTGGTAAATTTAGAGATTAATAATTTCTCACCGATGAGCAACTCCACAAATAAAACAAAAGGTGGAATGTAACAAAGCTTAAAACAGCACAAGAGCGTTTCGGCTGTCGGCTGTCACGACAAAAACGATGACTATTACTGTCGAGGTTAATAGCCTGACAAACGAAAAGCTAATTTGCTATTTTGCGACGTTGCCATTTTTATTCATGATTAAAAAATAAAATATAGCATTAGTCATTACTAACAAATAAGATGTCAATGAAAATCATATGAAATGGCTAGCAAGCAAATTGGGCTTCTCTTAATTCTATGAACAGGCTATTACCATTACAAGTCAATGTGATTTTTTGTAGATTATGAAAAGGTGTTCGATACTATACATCACCAACATAGGTAGCCATCAGATGTTACCATCTCGCATAAGCTATTCGCGGCACTACTCAAGTGTATGGGTGAAAAAAGACAGATTTGTATAACATGAAAGTTAGTGGAATTAGAAAAGCCATCATCCTGATACCGGACGGTATATAGCAAAAGGGAATTGTGTCCAAAACTATATACTTTTTCCAGTTTTTTTTCTTGTTCCGTGTTTACAAAATAAATTGTTTAAGACGATTCAATATATTGTCACCTTGATTTCTATGGATTACTATTGCAATGGTTAAAAATGTACAAAATGTTTATTTTTTTTAATTTGTACAACTAAAGATCTGCAGTTGTTCATTAAGCCCTGATATATTAGATAAAATGGCATATTCTATGTCAAATTGCTCAAGACGTTAACTAAGCGTTGCGCATAATTGGGGGTCATCATTTTCTTGAAAACTTCTTGATCTTGTCTTGATCTTGTCTTGATTTCAAGACAAGATCAAGACAAGAAATGATCCTTGTTTGTTCCAGACAAGACAAGAAATTACTTCTCAAGATCAAGATTTCTTGGAAAGAAATCAAGAAAATCTTGACATTTCTTGAAACCCTAGAATTATTAAAAAAACTACTTTGTTTGCTAGTGTATTGAAAAAAAAAACAAAGCACTGCAACATTTTTAACAGATGAATAAAAAAAATATATTATGCAAACATTTTTTTATAATACCAAGCACTTTGCCGGATGTCCAAAGTTGACATATACACTATGGGCCAAGTTAAATTGGAACCTTTCTTAATGCTTAATACACACCACTTCAAAAGTCTTGGACCCCCAAGTACTTTTCTCATAAGAGGCAATGCAAACATGTCCGCCTGAAAACACGCATATCTAGTTTATTAAATAGGCAAACAAAGTGATTCAAAAAATAAAATGCCAAAAAAGAAACTTCAAAAGGATTAGAAAATTAATGTACTGCTGTAACCAGTGGATTATGTAGGTACAGAGTGTTAAGAATTTTCAGAGAAATCCTAAATTTTGAATTCACTCGGTATAAAAAAATCTTCAATTTTGACTTAAATTTTTGGTATTACTTTATAGACAATTCATTGGCAAAGTTATCCACCCTAAGACCTCAGTCAAACTTTAGTTTCTGTTTCATATGGGGAGAGTCAAAAATGTATGTTTATCTAAAAACTCTCAAAAAACTCTCAACACTCTGCATATAGTCCACTGGTTACGGCAGTAGATTCACTTTGTAATACATTTGTAGCTTCATCTTAAATTAGCATTTTCTTTTTTTGAATCACTTTGTTTGACTATTTATTAAAGTAGATATTAATGTTTTCAGGCAGACATGCTTGTATCGTGTCATGAGAAAAGTAGTTGGGGGTCCAAGACTTTTGACGCTGTGTGTAGTTTTTTATTTTCAAAGGATTTTTTTTTATCATTTTTGGATATGTTATGGCTTAAGGCATTGGGATCAAAAAGTACTTTGCAAAGCGGGTCTACTTCAATGGCGCACAGAAAAGGGGGTATTTTTGTTTAAATCAATGTTTCAGGTCGTTGCAAAAATCGATCGAATGAAATGAAGATGTAAAAATATGCAAAAAAGATTGGAAAGGTTTGGGAATATTGACCATTAAAAAAAACAGCCATATACTTACAAACAAAATTGAAATTGATATTTTAATTTTGGTAAATGTCTTGTGGGCCAAATTAAATTGGATAATTTTTTAATGCTTAATGACTTTTTATTTCCAGAGGAATTTTTATCATTTTTGGATATGTTATATTAGAATCAAAACGAACTTTGCAAAGCGGGTCTGCTCCAGTGGCGTAAATTTCGCTACGTAAACAACGCATAAAGCATAAATATCACGTCAGCCAATCTTACCGCTACTTTTAAACGGGGGTTCCCCTTTTGTCAAGATATCAAGAAATTTCAAGATTTCCTGAGTCAAGACAAGACACCAACTCTCAAGAAATGGCCAAGACAAGATTTTTTTTATTTCTTGAAAATATTTCAAGACAAGACAAGAAATTGCTTGCCAAGACAAGATTTCTTGTCTTGACGATCCCTACGCATAATTAAACAAATTGTTGGTTGAAGACAACTTTTAATAAATATGCTTTATTAAACACATTCTATATTCATGTATATGCATGTATTTCTTGGGTCTTTTAGGGACATTGGCGTATTCAAAGTGAGACCAAGGATGAAATATCTGGTGTCGCATTTAGTCGTCTCCAAGTCTCCAAAAAAATAATCTGGCCGATAACATCGTCAGAACTACTGACCAACGAGGGAGTGCGACAATTATCTATTTGAGATAAAAACCGGGAGCATAGAGAAAGGATCCTGCCACGTGATTAACTGAAAATATAAAGCTCATTCCGATTAATTGGACTGAAACAGAAGTAAACAGAATCGAGTGGAAAAATCTGAAGAAAAACTTAGGGGAGACCGATGTTCTGCAATGGACGCGTCGAGGTTGATGGATGATGATGACGATGATGAATCTAAAACGTAGACAATCAAATGCCAGTCCTTGTTACATATCCACTAGCTCTTTATATTCTATGAGAGCTAATGATAACTATTTGTATTTTCTAAAGATTGAACGTTCGCTGTTATCTTTTAATAACCACACTCTCTATCACTACACGCAAATTTACTAAATTCCGTAGCCAGTCTAACGTTTACTATAGGTAAGTGCATAATATGTTGTCTATGAGTTGCATATCTATTTCAAGAGAAGATGTTTACGAAATGAATTATTGTAATTTAGTCGTGCAGAGGCATATTAACGACGTCAAGTTACATAGACGGTAAACGCTGCTGGAATAGTTATAAATGTATTGTAATTTGCAATACTTAAGGCTGCCAAAATATTCGAATAAATATAATGTTATATTAATGTTCTGAAACAGAAAACTTTTTCCATTTTTGTTAATTATTATTTGACACAGAGTTTTTCGGAATTGAATATTGAATTTGATGAAAATTCCGATAAAATAATAACTGGGCCCTAAGTAATTACTTTAAGTTTGGGTTAGTTTGGGTTAATAATTAATAAAGGCATTTACAATAAACATAATTATCTACTTAAGCTAAAGACAATAATTATTTCAGTTTTTTCAATTTTTGCTTTGACCCTTGTTTACCGGGATGAAATTGAGGAAGAAACTAAAATTATATATACAAATACCTGATAGGCCTTGAGCTATGTATAATCTATATTATTTCCACACAACTCTTTTGAAAGACATACAAGCAATATTGCTATGATATTCAATATCAAATCGTTCAATATTCAAGAGAAAACTAAGGAAGTTGGCCAGAGTCAAATATGTATCTTGGCATCAGATTTTAAAATATTTATTATTCAATGAAAGATTTCCTTTGTTCAAAATTTAAATAGTATATACTTATATACGCGGCAAGAATTTAAAACAATTTTAAATTAGAGACAATTTCTAGAAGAACGTCGCTTTCGTCTTAAAATGATGATGGTTTATTTTATTGTATTCAAATAACACATGTAAAACTGCTACCTGCCTGAAATTAAGTCGTAAATCTATTATCAAAAAATTACATTACCTGGGAGATCTTTAAAATAATTGAGTGAATTTTAAATATCGTCTATTTATTGATCGATAAAAACTCACTTCATCAAAATGTCTTTGCAGAATTCAGTTAAGTTTAAGGTTGAATACATATATCTGGCGAGCAAAATTGGACCAGACTTTTATGCTTTTGCACTTATTAATTAAATATAAAACACATGTGTATACATATACACTATTCCCATGACATAATGGAAACAACACAGCTATTTCAAACTACAATAAAACATATATAAGTATTTCTAGACAAGTAGTCTAGCAAAACGTTAAGTACATTGGCCACACATTTCACCTGTTTCACTTTCGAAAATAGTAGACGTCAGATTTATTTTTACAGACGTTACGTTACTAAGCGGATCTCGTGGAAAATATATTTTTAACCAAGTTTAATGTATGGCAGGAGAGTTCATTTAATTGCTACCCTTCGGGCAGATTCAAATAAATGAGTTGGAAATTTATCAGGCCACTTAGTTCCAACAGTTCAAAAATGTATTTATTGTTTATAATTATTCATTTATTTATTTTTTATGTCACTTCTACAATTTCTGAGACCGATAGAATCAGTAAGTTAAATATGAATTCGATGTAGATCCTACAATTTGTCAATTGCCATCAGGTCCATCCCAATTTACTGACAATTATGTGGTATTGAAACTGCGTAAGCTTATTTTAATTTTATTTAAATTTTGTTATCATGTCGTCAATAAAAATTGGTTAAATAGACGCAAAATTCATTTGACATTGCACATGCTTATTAAGATTTTGTCTTCGACGAAGCAATCGAGCAGCTTCTTATTTATTTATATATTTATTTACTTATTTAATAAAAACACATTTTTATATTATTGTCAAATGATTTATTTAACATTTCACCATTTTTTCTTATTAAATAATGCCATATTAAAAACAAAAAATCAGGTAAAGTTTAAAACATTTCTATATAATTTATCTTCAAATATTTTATTAAAACGCAGTAAACATGCTATTATCAGTAGAACGAACAAAGTAAATAGTTTCACATAGTAGTAGTTTCACTTACAGTCACAAAACGATAAAACACTAATAAAGGACAGTTTTCATTATTAATATCGTACTCATGTCGTGCTCGTGTCGTGCTTTTTTCGCCAGAATCGTCTATGCGCAGTCTTACATAAAATTACATAACTGTTTGCCATCAATCAAGCAGCCGAACAACGATATGTACCCCGAGGACGCATGATTCAGGTTCGTGAATGAGTGATGCATCATGGACGAAGAACTGTGTATTCTCGTGCAAGGCCATCGTGCACTCTACTATTCATCTCATACAGATTACGACAATCAGCTGGTAAAAGACAACATCTGGCGAGATATAGGTAAGTGATCAAATGGGTAATACTTGTCCGAAGTGACCTTTCATGTCACCGCGAGGAAACACTTGAACCGAACATCCTTGACGTCATGTGGCTCAAGTTCATCGCCAAGGAAGTAACCAAGTTTATATGTTGTCTCTATCGCCCTCCGAGCGATAGAGCCTACCAAAGCTTTTTTACAACACTAGCTGCCACTTTTGACTCAATACAGGTCGATCACACCAATACAGAAATAATCGTTCTGCGAGACTTCAATGCCCTCAACACCAACTGGTTCAAACATCACAACAAGAACGACAACAAAGGTAGAGAGGTAGAGCATTTGTCATCAGCTGCCGGCTTACTCAACTTGTAGACGAACCAACTCGAATCTCAGAGAGGAGCGAATTCGCCGCCCTCCTGGATCTTTTTCTAACCACCAATCCTGATCAGTGCACAATTACAGTTGGTCCGCCATTAGGTACTTCCGACCACAAACTTATTACAACGGTTTGTGAATTGCCACTTCTACAGGAGGATCCACCATTGCCTCCCAAAATCTGGCATTACAATTCTGCAAACTGGGACCATCTAAGGGAGTATACCTAGATTTTCCTTGGCTCGACGTCTGCTTTGGCACTAACGACCCGTCAGTCTGCTGCAAAGAGATTACGTAAGTAATCTCCTCAAGAATGGAAGCATACATCCCAAATTCCATCAAATTACCGTCAAAAGGAAAGCCCTGGTTTGACAGAAGATGCGAAAGAGCTGTAGGTAGGAAACAGCAAGCCCACCAAGTACTGGCAGCAAAATCAGACCGCTGAAAATCGCAATTATTTTGTCGATGCGAGAAAAGAATGCAAACGTGTGATCGACGAAATTAAGGACAAACACAATCAAAGGATCAGGAATAAACTTTTGCAATTCCTCAGTGGCTCCAGAAATTTTTGGTTGGTAACAAAGGCAGTAAGTAATCAGTTTACAAAAACGTCTCTCCCACCTCTGACAGCATCACGACGACTACAGCCAAGAAAAAAGGAAACATGCTCGTCGAAATGTTTTCATCGCACTCTACCTTAGACAAGACTCTCCTTACCTACCATGGCAGAAGTCAAGTTTCATCACCGTGATATTCGTAAAATCCTTAAAGAACTAGATACGCAAAAGGCATCAGGAGAACGGTATACCTACCACCGTGTTAAAGAACTGGGCCAACGAACTAACACTCATTTTTTTCAGGCTTTTTTCTCTGTCTTACGAAAAAGGGATTTACCCATCTTCTTTGAAAATCGCTCGAGTGCAGCCTGTTCCAAAAAAGGCAAGAAAACCACGCCCTCAAACTATAGCCCAATTGCCTTGTTTCCAATAATCTCCAAAGTCATGGAACCAGTAGTCACTCAGCAACTACTCAAGTACCTAGAGAACAACAGAACAATCAGCAAAAATCATTACGGTTTTCGCAAAGAGAGGTCGACACGAGATATATTGGCCTATGCCACTCATATATGGAGTAGGGCAAGTGAGAACTACGGAGAGTCTCGAGCGATTGCGTTCGACAGAGTTTGGCATGACGGACTGCTCAACAAACTGCCGTCCTTCGAACTGCCAGCCTCTCTGTGCAGCTGGCTTGCCAGTTTCCTTAAGAACCGATCATTGCACGATGCAGTTGATGGACAGATCTCAGACACATTCACCATTAACGCGGGCGTGCCTTAGGGCGCAATACTTTCGCCAACTCTGTTCCTCATCTATATTAATGACCTGCTGACCGAGACGAATAATCCTTTACAGCTTTGCAGATGACCTTGTCTCCCAATTTAGATTAGAAAAACCTTTACCAGCGACTAAGACTTATCACCTCAGACAGGAGCAGAATACAGCAATTAATCAAGATCTGGAGAAAGTTCAAACTTATGGCGACAGAAATTTGGTCCAGTTCAATACAGCAAAGACCCAAGCAGCCACGTTTACCAAGAAGGCCAATACGGCGGGCCCTGACATCATTATGGCAGGATCGACCATTCCTTCGTCCTCGTTAATCGGACTGCTGGGCGTCTCGGTCAACAGCAATATGTCCTGGCATGACCACGTTGCTAACATAGCAAAATCAGCCTCCCAGAAGCTTGGTGCGCTATTTCGCAACAAAAAACTCCATACACCGCAGCAGTTGCTCTTGTTCTACAAAGCGCAAATAAGACCGTGCTTAGAATATTGCTCACACATCTGGGGTGCCGCACCAAAGCACGCCCTAAAGCTGCTAGATTCCATTCAGAAGAGAGCTGTGCGTCTTGTCGGCGACCCGGAGTTAACCCGGAATCTGGATAGTATGGAACACCGCAGACATGTGTGTGCCACTACCATAAAAAAGTAATGCCATTCCGAAAATAGTTATATAACACCAGACAAGCAAACACAACTTTATCGGAACTTCGAAGGTTCACCTGCAGCCTTGCGTACAAAATTCTAAATCTTTGGACCAGTATGACAAAGGCATTCTCTATTACCCACCGCGCTTGAGACAGTATATAGTTAAAATTTGTTCTGTGTTACACGGACACGGTCGCATCGATAGTTTTTTAAAGAAAAACCTTCATATCGTGGCATAACGAAGGGTAACAAGTCTTCACCTACAGGAAGTGCCCTCGGGTTTGGCAAACGCATGTCGCCTTTCTCACATAGAGGTCCAATGATAGATCGTGCCGACAAACCTGCATGACTTGCCTTCCCATAACCTTCTAAATCAACCGCAATGAGTCTATAGTGGGCATCAACCTATACCAGCAGGTTGATTGAGAATAATTATAGAAAATACTTCCGCTATTGAGTGGGGCTTGCAGTACTACGTGCTTCTCATCTATAACAGCAAAAGGAATTGAAAATTACCACAAACTTTCAAATTCTTCGGGCATTTTCAGCCAGTCGGCCTCCGTGGGAGTTGTCAGTCTATGAGGAGACAAGTTTGGGAAACTCTAGATATTTGCAAATTTCCAGATGCGAGGTACCTACAAACCACAAAATATCCTAATATAACCTCAAAAGTAAAAAATCAATATCGACCAACCTTAATGCTAGAGCGAGCCGCTCCTTTGGTGCTATACTTTTCCTGAAGATGATGTTATTTCTGGTGTGGTTTTACCAGTTCGAATAAATTTGCACATTTTTCATAACTAATTCTGAAGTACCTCACAAATTTAACTGAATCGTTCTACAGTCTTGGAAGTATAGTGTGGAACTCTCGTTGCTCTGTATAATGGATGTACTCAAACCCGTTTCCTCTTTCGGATCCTCACCTCCTTGTGTTTCACGACGAACAAACTATCACAGCACGACTTGATTCATTACATTTCATTTACTGAAACCATACACCGTGAGAATTTTGCCTACGGGATGAGCACGCTATAAACACGATCGTATAGTGAAATTGCAATGCGAAACGACACGACACGAAAGCGGCATGAGCATGAAATAATGAAATAATAATGAAAACTGGCCTTGCAGCCTAAACGAAAAAGTAATGGAGGCAACACCCTCTGATCGCAAGGCCTTGAAACGCTGGAACTAACAAAAACAGTGAGCATTCATTATGGCCACCCGACTTGAGACCAAGACTAAATGCTGTAAAGGGTATATTTCAAGTTTTTAATATAAAATATATTTAAAACTGTGAAATTTGTGCATTTGCATTGAACAATTTACACAAAGCAAGTAATTTATTGTGCTAATGGCAAAGACATTGGCCTGTGTTCATGAAAATAGACTCTTAACCCTTCTGCACTACACTACAATTGCCCTGTGTTCATAAAAATAGACTCTTAACCCTTCTACACTACACTACACTTCCTAATTATTCTACAGTATACAATTAAATAGCTATATTTTATAGTTATATACTAATTGCTCTGGTACAAGGTGTTTTTCCACAAAAATCAATTATAATTTCAGAGCTGATAATACCTAGTAATATTTAATATAATTGAAATTTTAATATTCACATACTATCTGCCTGAAGTAAACAAACAAGCCGTCAAAGATTTGCCAACCTACCTATTTACATTGACTGCCTTTTGACCGTACATATAAGTTCTAGGTAACCACAGATATTTTTTAGGCTACAGCCGGACATCAGAAGTTTGATTTTAAATACTTCAATACTAGGATACCTAAACACTTTTTATTTGTAACATTATTGAATATTGGCTAAGGGTTATAGGGTTGTAACATTTAAAATATGTTTAGACTTTGAATTAAATTCAGTCGCATAGATGAAAACATTGACTTTTAAGTCAATAGTGTCCCATACACGGGCGAAATATCTGTCATATCTGATATGTGACGAGCCAAATTCATAAGGATTCGCTGCGAATGGTTAAGCACGAGCCGGATATGGCGCGATAAGAATTTCGTACTTGTCGGCCAAATCTCGCCATTCGGAGGTCGGTGGTGGGTACGGGCTAATAATAGTGTAATTATATTTATCAATTATTATCATGAGTGGACACGAGATATTTTAACGAACTTTATAGAAATTTACAGAAGTCGTACTTGCTTTTTTTCCAAACGTAGATCGAGGTTTTGTGGCAAAAAGATTAAAATATTAGAGCTGAACGATTTTGGAAACCTTGCGCAATTTCTATCCATTCTTGTTTTATTCTCGGAAACTAAAAAACAGAAGAAAAAAATTAACGTTTGTGTAAACCCGCTTTCAATTTCACAATTTCGATTGTATAGTATAACTTAGCTTGCTTGTTAAAAAGTATAAATTTGCAGGTTTTTAAGACACCATTAATTACATATTCCAGTAGGATTCTCCTCGCAAAAAAAGAAAGGCAAACGACAATGCAACAGAAATGAAGACATTTATGAATGTCTATTCCACCGGTTTATTGGAAAAGAGGAAGTTGGTGAATTCACGGATATTGATATAAATATCGCGGCGAAACTAAAGAAGATGTCATTAGAACTAGCATATTTACCGGAGCCATTAATTAATCAAATAATTACAAAAGACTGTATGAGTTAGTACGAACAACACTTGTTACGGAGATATCTACCGCCATTCCTCATGATCGCTACAGATCTGCATCTTCTGCTGGAAGCACTTATACAAAATTTAGTGACTTCTACACCAATGCACCAAAAATTTTTGATCTTTGAATAACAGTTTTCTTTTTTTTTTTAATATAACTTTTCGATTAGCCTAAAAATATAGTCCAATTGGATGATAAAGACATCCGTATAATCGAAAATCTATATTGGGGACAAATAGTTGAAGCACGAGCACTCCGATAAAGCCTTTAAAGATGCATTGGAGGAGGCGGATTACGGAATTAAAATAAACGGCGTTCTACTAAATGCCATTAGATATGCAGATGGCTTGCAACAATTATTAAATAAAATCAGTGTAGTTGGCCAAGAGTTCGGACTTAACATAAATGTTAAAAAAGAAACCCAAGTTTATGATATTTAGCCGAAATATCTACGAGAACGAGCAGCTGCTCAACCTTGAGGGGAATATAGCGTGTCAGCCATGTTAAATATCTGAGAAGTATATTAACGGACACCTTGGACCCCGAAGTTGAGATAAGATGGCGGATTGAAATGGCAAGAGCAACTTTTCAACGAATGAGAACACTTTTTTGTGACGATAACATAAACCTTAAATTACGCCAGCGTATGGTAAAGTATTTTATTTGTCAGTTCTTAAGTATGGGGTGGAATTGTGGACCTTAAAGGTTAGCTCAATAAATCGGCTAGAAGCATTTGATATGTGGATTCATCGTAGAATGCTGCGGGTTCCGTGGACTGATCTGTTGGCCAATGATGAAGTGTTGAGACGAGCCAGGGTGGAGAGACAAATAATGGTCACAGTGAAATGTCGCAAAATTGCTTACTTTGGCCACATCTTACACGGAGAAAAGTATCATCTTCTGCAGTTGATCATGACAGGAAAAATGGAAGGCAAGCGGGGTGTTGGAGGAAGGCAAATCTCTTGGCTGAGAAACATCAGGGAGTGGACAGGCATCCCGAATGCCGTTGACCTGTTCAGGGTTGCAGAAGATATAGACGCACTCTCTGCAGTAATAGCTAACGTTCTGGCGACCGGACATGGCAGATAAAGAAGAAGAAATATATATTTAGTATTCTTTTCCCAATATTTCTAAATAAAAGCTTCATAAATTTTTCTTTCTATGCATTATATTTTTGCTTGACGGGTCTCCGGAGTGAGCTGCCTCGAATCCTGCATGAAGATTCGGCAGGTGTGCTTGGTATGTTAATTAGTGGACAAGGAAAGAGTTAGCTCGTCCGATCCGGATCAGTCGAATCAAATCTCTACGTATTTGAACTGTACGGATAATCTGCTCGTGTATGGGGCGCTATTGTGTTATTGTGTATAATAGTGTCAAGTGGATTGAAAACATGGTGTAGAGGGAATTATAATAATGAGCCCAAGTAGCAATTTTGTCATTTTGCTGCTGACGCATGTTCGAAATTTAAGTTTAGGAGTAAAATTAGAAAAAAGTAATTTCTGCTGCTGCATTTAAATTGCAGTTTAGCAGTAATGTAAAGTGCCATAATAGAAGATTTCCGGTCTTGGCAATTTACGCTCAGCTCTAATTTATTTAATTCTAGCTGTTTTCGCTTACTCAGGCTTAATTTTTCCTAACGTCTTAATTTCTATACTATCATGCATTATTCACAGTCACTGCATTGAATCAGTCTATTTATTAAGTTAATAAATGAGATTTTATTCACTTATAATTGTTGTGCACACCACCCGTATAATATAAGAATATTCACAGAGTTTAGACGGGCCAAATATTGTTTCCTGCTGCGAAGCCCAGCTTGTCTCCTGATGAACCTTAATTAAAATCAAAGAACTGATTAGTAAGTCTAGGGCTAGATTATCTGTTTCCATAATTGCATCTTTTGGAATTTCTGTACTTAATAATGTTTTTCTCTAAGAATGAGTTTAGTTTAAAATATCAGACATATTCAGCGCCTTTCCTGGAGGTTCTGCCACCCCGTGCAAAAAGAGAAGTAGACAACAATCTAGAAATTAAGTCATTATTCAATTGGTTATGATTTTTTAGCATTGTCTAAACTTCGGTCTACACTTATTCTTTATAAAAAGTCCTGATTCTTGCGAAACCTCGTAAACTATAACTTAAGTTTTGATTGCAAGGTGCTCCAAAAAATGCGAATTTGTACGCAAAAAATTACAAACTGCAATATCCAAAATTTTCCCTTCTCGGTTTTAACTTCGATCACTAAAACAACACGCACTCACCAAAAATATGAAATTTGACTAACATATTTGTAAAAAGATATAAAATAATAATATCCAATCCTAAAACCGTTCACTGAAATGAAATCTTTGTAGCGTCTATTTCGTAAATCGCAAGAACATTAGCATTTTATAATAAATATTATAAAATGATATTAGTAAGTTCACGAAACAAGAACATTAGTAAATCCCCCAAGTTTTAAAGGCTGTTTTCCTTAAATTGATTAGCTATTTTGCAAATGTATTTTCTCTGTCCAGAAAAGTAGGCATGGACCAGATTAGAATCGTTTAGAATAATACATGTGCTAGCGTATTTCTGTAAAGAATTACTTTGCTTTCTCTTTCTTGAAAATCAACTTTTATTCAAGAATTCAAGCAGTGTTGCCGAAATTACATGTTTTTAATTATTATAAGATAAGTTTGATATAAATTAAAAGCAGGTTATAACTTAAAAAGAAAACAAAAACTTTAAGCTAGTCGCATATCATTGTTCAAAGGCAGCTTTACTATTAGCGACCACACTCTTTTATGTAATAATTTGTGTTGCATGCATTAGATAAACATCATGTCTCTACCAGTGGTAACTGTCTCGACAATTATGTAAAAAGTACCTAAAAGCAGTGGAAGATCTAATGCTTTTGCAAAAACTGAGTGAAAGCAGTAAATCTAAACTTCAGAAAATAAAAATTTTCAGAAATAAAGCAGTCTTGTAGTGCCTGGAATGTTGTTAAATTTGACTGAAATTTATTTTTGGCAGATTATCAAGAACTTAAAACAATGTTTGAATATTGCTTTTCTCCTGGCCTGGTGATTAATTAAAAATAATACAGTGAATAGCAATTTTAATTTGTACATTCTCGCTGTTTGTAAACATTTAATAATAATTTGTTTGTTTTCCAAATTATGTATTCTCTCATATTACCTTAATAGATTCAAAATCTCCAAATAAACAGTGGCACTTCACCTTGCGAAAAGCAAATACAATTCACAATTTGGCCGAAGAGGAAACAAGTCGCATCACATTTTGGCCCAGAGGTTTTACAGACCGCAAAAATAGGTCGTTGCGACCTGTCGGTAGTAAACAACGTCGCGTAATGGTGAATGGGATTTTGAATTCTAAATATCCTAGCGAGAAGGATGCTGTACGTTCGTGTTTGTACAACATATGTAGTGCTTGATTATGTTCATCGTGTACGGCCGATGTTATTCTTACTATGTGCTTGAAGTGAACTTTGTTCACCAGCGGTAGAAATTTACCTGTATATTTTCACTCCTGCAAATAGTCACAAACTGATAATAAAACCAAAATTTCTGACACAAATATATTTATTATCTTATCGGATTTAAGTATATCTTGATACTCGCGATGTTATCAAATTTCATATTTTTATGGAATTACGCCAAGAGTTATAAACCTTATTTGATTGACCACTGAGGACTAAAAATTGATTTTTCACAAGCTGACTATCCAAGCGAACTATTGCTAACTAGCGCAAATCGTTTGGATTATGGAATATGTATAAACGCAGTAAGTTATCAAAGGTGCGAAGCCTTATTTTCATTAAATACGCTTGCAAATATTCATAGAATGTTAAAGGCTGTTAATATTATTGAGGTATTATTAGAAAAAAAAATTCATATCAACTTGAGAAATGCGGGATCTTCTGGTAACATAGCAAATATAACAATTAATCTTGTCACACTTTTTTAGATGCCGCCCAATATTGTTTCCAAACTCTTGTTAACGCTGTATGTCAAATATGTTAATTAGATATAATTATTAATTCGTACTGATAAACATTAAACGTCGCTTAAAAGGTTTTCAGAGAAACGATAACACTCATATTTTAAGATTAATGTATGATAACACAAATTATCATTCGATTGTTCTTTAATAGCATTAATTTAATACCACTTCATTAAATTATATTTAGAAACTATGACTAAACCCAAACTAAAAAAAATTTAATTTTCTCATACAAATTCTTAACTTAAATATTAGTATATATGGAACCTAATGACTGATGTGGTTTATACGGTTCCTAATAATTCGTTAGGCGAATCATTAGCAATCCGCCTCTACAAAACCACCAGCGTCTACTCGATACGATTAAATTCTAGACTGATTAGTGTTCAAAATTAGCATTTAAAACTTTGTTCCCAAATATTTTGTAAAAATTAGATTGAGCCACAAAATCAAATAAAACATCATTTTCTCTACTCATAATTTATCTTATTCATACTGGTATACCAGTAATGAGAAAACAACTCTGAACATCGAGAACTACTACTGTTTTGACATAGTCAAGAACAACATCCACTCAAGCAGTCTCATGCATCCTGGTCAAAAATGACGAAAAAAGCTTTGAAGAGATTAAAGAAGTTGTATCCAAGAGCATGAAGGGTCAGATTGAACGCTCTTCCACTGCAAGCAGGTTTTTTAAACTAATTATCATTTGTATCTATAGACCCCTTCAGGGATAAATCTATAAATTCATTGAAACGTTAACAGATTTTTAATCTTTGTTCAAAATACTTTTATAAATTTTCAGCTTGTCCTATGCGGAGATTTTAATATAGATCTACTTCAGGACGGACTGCGTAGTAGACTATTTATGGATCTTATACTGAGATATGATCTTGAGCAAAAAATATTTGCTCCTACCAGAATCACTCAACATAGTCAGTTTCTTCTAGACAACATTTTCGTTGGCTCAAGTCTAGTCGCTGATGCTGAAGTTATACATACATCAATGACAGCATTGTCAGATCATGAAGCCCAAGGTGTTGAACTTTATCTTCACGCTGAGTCCACAAAGCACTAGTCTCATTCTCTTGCAAAGCGAATTTTTTCTTAGGCAAAAATGGCTCAGTTTAAAACGGAGTTAACTCAACAGAACTGGCAGATAGTATATCAGTCCGAACAGTCTGATGAGGCCTATAATATTTTTGTAAGTATTTTGGTGCGCCTTATGGACTTAATATTTCCTAAAAAAATGGTTAAAAGAAAAAAATCAATAACCTGGATTACCGAGGGCATAAAAATATCTTCTAACAACAAAAGAATGCTATACAACACAATCATTATAAAGCATATGCTAGTATGTTGAAACATTTGGTCAATGAATCTAAAAGACTTTTTAATTTAAAGAAAATTATGGAATCAAAGAATCCTTCCAAACTATCTGGAACTTGGTTAATACATGTACAAACTCTAACAAGAAAAGCAACAATTCAGCCCTTGAAAATATAACTATAAATAATAATAACAAAGAAGGAACGCTGAATGAAATAAATTATTATTATATAAACGCATGTCCTGTTCTTAATATAAATAAACAAATTGCTTTAAAATATATAAAAAAATCTAACAAAACTATTTTTATGAATCCAACTAATCCTCAAGAAAACATTCAAATAATAAAAGGTCTCAAAAAAAATCTACAGGTGTAGATGAGGTTCCTATTTCCTTAATCAATTATGCTGCAGACGAACTTTCACCAGTTCTTACATGAGCTCAGGTATCTTTCCCACAAAGCTCAAAATAGCTTAAATGAAACCTATTTACAAAAAGGGTGAAAAAAATTACATTAAAAACTACAGACCAATGACACTTCTTAACAATTTTAGTAAAATATACGAAAAAGTAGTATATGAAAGGCTGGTCAACTTCATAGAAAACAATAATGCCTTCTCTGATGCGCAGAATGGGTTTCGGAAAAATAAATCAGCAATTCGTGCTATATACCAGTCACTTTTCAAAATACTTGATTCTATAAATAGAAACAATGAAACCATGGTAATGTGTCACGACCTGTCCAAAGCGTTCAACAATGTGGATCATGGGGTGCTCTTGTCCAAGCAAGCATCGTTGTCAAGTCCAGCATCTTTTCTGGGGGTTTGCTTGGACTCTCGCTTGGACTAAAGGCCACATATCGATGGGTTGTCTTTAACTCTGGCTAATATGCTTTGAGAGTGCTTGCACTCAGCGTATGTTTCGAGGCCTCTCTGATTGCATATCATGCCCACATGCATTTAAGAGTTAGATATGGGATTGTGCTTTGGGGAAATGGCTCGGAGGTTGGTAGGGTTTTGATTCTGCAGAAGCTGTGTGTGAGAAACATGCTTGGCTTGAGACAACGGGAGTCTTGTAGGCAGCTTTTTAGATCCCTTCGCATCCCCACATAACATTTTTGCATGCTTAGCACCTGATAATAATATTCTCAAGCGGCATGAAGATATGCTAAGAATCTTTCTAAAAAACATTCAGGATCAGCATGGCATATGATAAGAATATATTACAGGTGATAAGAATATAGGAAGATGCTTCAAAGTATATTCTTGGCACGTCATCTTCGAGAATATTTTTAGAAGATATTATGAGCATCTCATAATTTCCTAAGTACGTTCTTTGCATATCCGATGTGGAATGTTCTTTAAAAAGGTGTTCATAGCACGTGACATAAATCTACCATAAATAATATCCCTCATCGCACTTTAGGGGAATATGTTAAGAATATAAATGTGCTTTTAATGTTATGTGGGTCCTTACAGTCGTTTCTACTTACATTTTGCAGGCCGCAGTTTTTGTGAAGTCTTATGAGAAGTTATTTTCTGACCATACAGAATCACATTCCCATGATACTAGGGATAGGTCACATCTAGTTTACAACAGAACTCACCTTCGTATATTAAAAAAAAAAATTCCACTCTTTAATAATCAAAATTTTTAATAAACTTCCAGAAAGATTGCGTCTACTTTCTTTAGATAAATTAAAAAATAAACTTAATATACTTCTTGTCGAAAAAGCCTACTATGCGGTGGAGGAGTTTTTTCAGGATACATTTACAATTTTTTTTGTTTCTTGTATCGGTTTCAAGTGTGCCATCTTGAATGTCTTAAATGTTCGTTAACTTTCATTACTTGTATCGTATTTTATTCTGTGTTAGTTTGTATTCTGTACTGTTACATTTTAAATCTGTATTCTAGCTTAAATTTATTTTAATATGTTACTACTCATGTACTTTTTGCTTTTAGATACTTTTGACATGTTCTACACCCTATGGGTCATTTTATAAAGAAAGATACAAGTGTGTAATGATAAGTATCTAATTATTTTAATTAATTAGTTGAGCGCCACTTTGTAATGGTTTGTTTTACTAGCTCAGTAGCCAATTTGTAAGCTAAAGTTAATTTATTTAGTTTATTTGAGGGAGTGAGTTGTCTCTTTCACTAACTATATTTTTTATGATGGGTGCCAGAGCTCCTTGAGAAAATGTAAATAAAAAATAAATATTAAGATATCAAGAATTACTCGATCGATCCTACAACAAATCAAACAAAATATTTCTAAAAACAATATATATTAATTTAACAACTAATGTGCAAAATTGAAAAAAATATATTAAAATCTATATAACAAGATATAAATACAACTTATGAAGTTTTGCTTGGAATAAATTAACTAGCAATGTAAATGAGAATCAATGTAAACGATTAAAAAATTTTATTATAACAAATAGTTGGTCTAAGCAAACGATCTTTCTTCTGATAAATACTACTTATCTTCATTCAGTTATCTGTAACCATGCGATAACTTCGTTTAGCTATTTGTAACCATGCGATCGGTTAGGATCTCCACTGGAACTGCTTCCGCATGTACCTAAGTTGTAGTTGGCGTCTTCGTCTCGAATTGATCGTTACATAAAAAAATACAAAGGTGTTAGACCAGCTTATACTGCTTATTAACTAATTATTAAAGGAAGTATCCTGTGGACCTCAGTTGATCTATCATACAGGAGGTATTAACCGACAATTTGGAAATTTACTGGTTACAGCAGGTATAAACAGAACTTAAATTACAATTTTAAGTTGAGCAAAAATTATAGATAACTATGGTTAAGCAACCATAAATAATTACAGTTACTCAAGATACTTCCTTTCTTTACTATGAAATCCAAAAGAATTTATAATTAAAATTTAAGATTCGAAAGAAAGTTATGAAACTTGTCCAAACAGTGGCTCTCGGCAATTTCCAATATAAGATAATTAGATTTTTATGATAAATAAGGAAATCGAGGTATAACCTCTCTATAAATGAGTCTTATTATAACTCAAAATAAGTAATTTCTATTACTTTTTTTATATGGTTCTTGGCACATTAACGATAATTAAAAAAAATGGAAAAAAACGAGGTACAACCTCTCTTAAAACGAGTCTTATGACTCTAGATAAGTAATTTCTATTACTTAATCTATAAATATGGCCCTTGGCAGATACACAATAATTGAACGTAAACTACGTCTCAATTAATCAAAGATAAAGATAAGATAATCACTATCTCGCCTTGAGATAGGAACTTAGATAAACGATAAAGAAAAAAAAAACAGGTACATTTACACACATGTACATAAACCTCTCATATATGTAAACTAATGTCGGTACATCATTGAAAACACGTAAGTGCTAATAATTATATGCTTCGCTTGGTGTTCCAAATAAACTGAAATATTAATGAAATAAGCCTGAAAAAAAAAACTATGATCAACAATACTACAAAGGAAAATCCAGCGAAATTCCACTCAAATTCAATTAACTACCTTTTACAGGAACATATAAAATTCGCTCCGAGAATATCACAAATAATACCGTTCAATTTAAATGAACATATGTAAAATCATATGTATGACCACTAAACGATGAAACAATTACGTTCTCTATATATTTGGATTAAACCATTATCAGATTACACGAATTTGACCAATAAGATACGCAATTATCCACCAAAAAATCGGTATTCAAGCCCAAAGGTCACCAAAAAAAAATATGATTTTTGAAATCGTCAATCACTCGAAAGTGCACTATAAAAATGCAAAATTCTCGCTATAGCCAAATATAATTAAGTGAATTGGAAACTATTATTACTTATAAATTTGAAAAATTAAAAGATTATTGAAAATATGCAGGATGAATAAAATATTTTGAGATCAGAAAATTGATAACACTTACCGCGTCAAACGCTCTCACCAAGATGACCCACCTTCCTTTTAAAATTTTGTACGTTCTACCCATTTCGATTTTCAATGCTCTCAGTGGGCAATTTGAACCACGTGAAAACCGCTATCGGAAACCCGGCGTCAAACTAAGGAAACATTCGACATACGCTAAATGTAGCAATCTATTGCAAAATTACAGGTATTGAACAACGCACTACGTCCTTTTAATTACCAGCTATACGAGATAAGCCCGATTCCGAACAGATGGCATTCACTCGACGAAGAAGTCTTTAATTACACGAATTCGCGAATTATGGATATAAATCTGCGTACCTGTTCTCCTTAAATAGTTAATTGTGCGAAATATATCCATTCACAGATAGGTGTCACTGCCGATCAATATGCTGAACATTGAAAACCTTTCATAAATAGATACACTTTAGTGGAGCGGAATTGATTGATATATGATATCTTATATTACGTTATAAGTTCAAGTTCATATCTAATTTTCACACCATCATAATTTTATTAATTATTATAAAACCAGTTCGGTATTTTGGTGGTAAAAACTTTTGGGCTAAAATTAGTTTATTCATAATTGTGCACACTAAAGTTGCACAACATCCTAACAGGAATGCAGCCTGATACAGGCATAATAATCTGGATACTACTTATGAAAATAAAAAAATATGCCAGGAAACTGTTTAATTTGCAAGATACGGCATCACATATTTTAGTTTTCTTAACATCTTGTATCTCTGAAATTAAACGTTTCTTGACGCCTGCTAATAAAATTTATTTCCTTATTTAATAATAGAACGACTTAATTATTTATGGAATTCTGAGCGAATCTCAGAAATTGGATCAGAAACGCCAAATCGGAAATTAAACATTTTCTGATCAATGACGTCCCGTTTTTTTCTTGAGATGTTATGCATATTAAGTACATGGTAAACTGTAGAGTTAAAAAGATATGTATTACTTGCAAAGTGTAGCCGTTGAATATTTACTACAATGTGTAGTTTTAGTTGAATAGTTCGTACTATTTTGGAAATTCAAGAATAGATCGCATTAAGTTTTAGCACTCTGTAAACGATTAAAAAATTTCATTATAACAAATAGTTGGTCTAAGTACGTGCTAATTCATATACTTTTAAAAGTTGTTTGTGGAGTATTCATGTTATTCTTACAAATGTTTGCTTTTTTCTCCAACTCAGTGTGCAATTGTTTGGAAAATAGAGCCAGTTCGGCTCTGGCTCCATGGTGTAAACAGCACAAGTGCTTGCTTAGTGAAACTGGAAAACGGGTGACGTTTGGAGGAACAAATCTGCCCCCGTTGTCAAGAACGAACAAATCTATACAAAATGAAAATGGAAATGAAACCTCATGAAATTTGTCAAGTTTTGAATCGAGTTTTGAATTGACTTTGACAAGATGTCAATAATATGACATAATAATATTCAGATGATAGGTAGCTGACGGCTGTGCGGTAAGGGTAGATGACCATTGATTTATGAATGAGGGTTTATGGAGGGTAGGTACTTATTGCATGTCTGCAGTGGGCATCATAAACGTCTAATCCGTCAGTTGAGCATCAAGAGATTTACCAAGCATTTTACACAATTGAGGTACCGACGTACATGTGCTTCCTTCCAAGTTCCAGGTTATATAATTGTGACAAAAGCATACATTCTCCTATAGTAAATTGGCATGCTGTTATCAGTTAACTTTTGGTGCTTTCATATTTTTTGAAGTTAGAAGAAAAGGGAAAAATCAGATAATTCTGAAAAGTGGTCAAGATACGGCATCTGAAGGCGGTGTAGGATTTATCATCCATAAAACGTTGGTTAACACCATACTCGAAATCATACTCCACGATTGATATTAATGTTAATGAAAATAAATAATCGATACCATCTAAAAATCATACAAGCCCATGCCCCAACATCAAGCTCCGACGATGCTGAAGCAGAGACCTTCTATGATAATATTAGCGTAGCTCTACAATACAAACCAACACACTATACAATACTGTTGGGAGATTTCAATGCAAAAATGGGGAAGAAGCGAGATGAATCCGAAGGACTGCTGGGTGACTATGGTTATGGTGAATGGAACGAAAGAGGGGACATGTTGGTAAATTATCTACAGGAACATCAAATTTTCCTAATGAATTCCTTTTTTGACGAAAAGCCGTAACGCAACTGGACGTGGATAAGTCCAGACGGGAAAACCAAAAATGAGAAAGACTTTATAATCTCGAACAGACATTATTCACGACGTTACAGTTCTTAACAAGGTTTCAATTGGAAGCGACCACAGAATGATACGTGCCAAACTGAAGTTGATTACCAAAGCGAAAGCCCGAAGATGATTACCAAAGCGAAGCCCGTAAATAGATGGATCCCTCCTGAAAACATACAGTCGTACCAACAGAGGATAGAAGAGACATTGGAGGGATCATTGAACTCACAGGAAAGAGAAATTGACTTAGAATTATTAAAAGAGAATAAATAAAAAAAAAAACATGAAAAACTAAGCGCACGCACAAAAACGCTTATGAAAGAGAGAAAACTGAAATTCCTAAACAAAGTCATATCAAAATCTATACGAGATGACATTAGAAAATCCAACACTGAATTGATAAAAAGTGTGATCGAAGATAATGGCAGTTTAAGAGTCACACAACAACATATGCATGCTAAAAACCAACCCAGGTCATACTATCACAGATAAAGAGGAAATACTCAGACTAGTGGAATGCTTTTATAAAGAACTATACACAGACCAGCATACCCAGGGACCAGCATCTCCAATACCTAAAATACTAAATGTGGGCTCGGAAGATATTCCAGAAATTATCCTAAGTGAAATTACAACAGCTCTTTCTGGAATGAAAAGAAATAAAGCACCTAGTGAAGATGAAATAACTATAGAAGCTATCAAATGTGGCGGAGATAAGCTATTAAGAGCCCTAATGCTGCTTTTTAATGAATGCCTTATTAAAGAGATGACATTCCTAAAACATATATATGACAACGCTACAGCATCTCTTAGACTTCAAGAAAGTACAAAACAAATTTCCGATAAAAAGGGGCTTGAGACAGGGCGATAAAATCTCACCCAAATTGCTCACTACTCTGGGATGGGAGTAAATATAAACGGCGAAAAGCTAAATCATCTCAGATTTGCGGGTTACATCGTCTTGATCGAGAACAGTATGAACGACGCAGCCTCAATGTTGGAAAAATTGTATGTTAACTCACAAAAAGTAGGATTAAAAATCAACATGACCAGAACTGAAATCATGACAAATCTTGTGCTTGGTGGAAGTGTTAGAGTAGGTGGAGAAATACTAAGAAAAAAAACTGCCTATAAATATCTAGGACATGAGATCCGTATCAGCAGGGATAATCAAACATCCGAATATGCTCGTAGAATAGGGTTGGCATGGGCTGCTTTTGGCAAGCTTAAAGATGTCTTCAAATCGACACTCCCAATATGTCTAAAGAGAAAGGTTTTCAACCAATATATCCTACCGGTGCTAACATATGGTGCGGAAACCTTAACACTGACAAAACAAACTATAAAGAAAATCAGAGTAGCTCAGTATGCAATGGAGCGATCTATACTGGGATTATTCTTAAAGGATCGAGTACCAGAAATTGAAATCCGCAGACGACCGGACTGCAAGATGCCATATAAACTACAGCCAGGCTGAAATGGAATTGGGCAGGACATATCGCTAGAATGACGGATGATAGATGGGCAAAACGCATTAGGGAATGGAGACCAAGAGCGGATGCCCTAAGAAATACAGGACGGCCCCCCAACCAGATAGTCAGACGATCTGAACCGTATATGTACATACAAACTGGATGCAAGCGGCTCAAGACCGAGCGTTGTGGGTGAATTTACTGGAGGCTTATGTCCAGCAGTGGACTAGGATAAGCTGATGATGATGATGATTATATTTGATTGTATGTAAAATGTTATTGTTATTAAATTCTGGTAAATTTGTAACGATTATTCGGTACGTTGATATCGATTAACATTCTTAACAATATGTCAATTTGATTGTTTATAAATTGTTAATATTCTCTGAATTGGTACATTTGAAACGATTAATCGGTATTCTGCTACCAAATTAACTTTCCTTGCAATGTAAATTTGGTTGTTTATAGGTTGCTAATATTTTTCAGGAATTGGTAAAATGGCAATTAATATCATGTACACTAGTATTCTGCTACAGGTTCCCCTTTTTACTTGTCAACTTTATAATTTGTTAGGTTAGGACTGTTCATTTACTGGCAACATTGTATTGCAGTCGTGTAAATCGGTATGCCTGCTACTGATTAATTTACTTTGCGCTCTAATGTTTTATTATATAAACGGATATGAATTTATTATTTATGCAATATAAAAATATATCATTTATCGTGCCAACTGCGTAATTTTAAGTTGTTAGTATAAAGTTTGTTTATTGTAAATTGGTATTGTCACACTCCTGGATGGGGGCCTTTATTCTGCGTTTACTAAAAAAATGTATAACCGTATTTCGAGTTGGTATGAATAAATCTGTTAACTGGGAACTTTGGCCTTTCATTTTCCAATTACAAAAAAGTCTCTGGCGGCAACTGTTTAAAATCATCTCTCAGAACCGCTACGCGCGCAACTACATTTAAACGGTCCTCAACAATAAATTATAAAATAATAGTCCATGATGATCACAGCCAATGCTAAACTCTAGCATGTAAACACACGAGCGGGGTATGGATAGCTTCAATTTATAAAGGATCTAGGTTTTTCTTATGTATAGCTTTTACTACATATCAGACGTTATCGGAAAATTTTGGAAAAATCCGTTTTTATGCACAAAATTGGATTTGCAGTCGTTTGTCTCAGAAACAGTTAGACACAGAGCAGAAGAATATTCATTAGAAATATGTAGAGTGCATAACAGTAATTTGCGAAGTCACTTGAATTGGCGAGCTACAAATGTAAATATTGGACTTGTGCAGCTCCCTTACGGTAATGAGTAATGACACTACTCCATACAGATGATTCAACAAATTGACAATGCTGCGCATTATTTGTTGGGTCACTTCACCCATATCCCCATCTATTTCTCCTTATTTGACAGTAAGTATAAGCAGCAATATGCCATGGACATTTTTATAACCATTGGCGGTTAGGTCTTCCTTCCTAACTTCTTCGTATACCTACTTCTTAAAGAAATGATAGCCGCTATAGTAAAATCACGTGTCTCGTGCGTGACTCTGGGATCGTCAACAGGATTACCTTATGTATGATGCATTCTTTAGACCATTAAGTAATTCTAAGACTGGGGGGAAGGCTTTATAATGGTCTGAAATTAATATTTACTTGTAATTATGCATATTAAACTGTATTAAAATTGAACAGCCGCCTGAGTGATATTGAAAGGTTTGCCAACTTTTCAGTGACATAAAAAAGAACACTTTGGCAAAGATCTCAAAAGATATTAAGGGCTGAGGTGAAAATTTCGCGCATGCTAAAGCAACAATAATACAAAATTAAATTATTGTATAATTTAACTAGGGTATCTAATTCAATATTGCAAAAAGCCAGTATTGTAAAACTAATTTATTTAAACAGATAATGCAAAGTAAATTGATACATACAAAAATATGCTGTTTTTATTTTAAAAACTGAAACCTATATTTTTCTTTTGATTTCGGCTCTAGGCAACTATTTATCCTGTTACAATATTAAAATATTCGGCTCACCACTCTTTAAAATTCATTGTTATTAAAATTTATGCACGAAGTAACTCAATTGAGTATCCTATTTTTTTTTTGGTCGCGCCCCGTTATTTTAGAAACAAATACGTGCTCAAATAAAGCTGAACTAGGGGACATACTTAAAAAACAATGCGGATACTTAAAAAAATTGTATAAAATATATTTTCTTCTATTTGGTCTACTAAACTGTTGGTAATCATTTTCTTGAGAAGCAGTAAACTCGTAAATTCGTGGAATTTCTGAAACGTCATAAAAACCTCTCATATGTATTTTATTATTGTCATCTTTCAGAAATTCAAATATATTTTGAATATCATTATGTGAAGTAAATTTATTTTTTTAATCAGGTGTCGATACCAAAAATACAACGCGATCGAAAAAAATAATAAAATATTGATTATTGATAGAGTCGTAATTATACCAATTTGCAATGACGTCATTTTTGTTTATCTTTGTTTAGTGTATTTTAAACAGCGACAAAAACACATTTTTAGGAAAAATTGGTGTCTGATCATTGCTCATTTTTAATAAATAAACGTCCTTCATATTTTTACCTAATATATCCGCTACTTTTTTCAGTTTGTTGTCAAAGTTATTTTTGAAATTTTAAAAAAAACGCCGCGAAAATTAATGATTAACGTAGCTAATAATTTTAAATATATTGGCTTTTTTAACCGAAAAAAGAAAATTCCGAAACGGAATCGTACTTATGTTGATAATGAAATACAACGAGCAGCAGATGCAATGAAATTGAGGCAAAGCATAACAATTCCAAATATTAAGACGAATGGGATAAAACCAGACAAAACTTACGCATTTAATATATAGTCAAGACCAAAATTAGAAGCTATTTAAAAATGTAATTCAGGACAGAATTTATTCTATATACGTGAGAAAAGAATACGTGTGACATTGGCAACAATAAGGAAAAAGTTCACAGATCTTTGAATTTTCAATCGACTCCCTAAGAAGAAGATAAAAGAAATATAGGCTTTAAGTGTAAGAAATCAGACAAAAGAAAACATTTAATGGACTTACTAGACAGGCAGGAACGTCAAACTGGTGAGAGCAGTTTGATTACGGGGAGTGGCGCTTCCGCCATTACGAGTTACCACGGGATAATCAAATCTCATCGAGTTGAACCGGAATCTGGATAGCCTGGAAGACCGCAAACATGTGGCCGAGATGTCCCTGTTTTACAGATACTTTCACGGCAGATGTTCCGAGGATTTGGCTCGCCTCATCCCGCCCCTGGCAACGCCTGTCAGACAGTCGCGACGGACGGCAGGAGCGCACCAGTTCGTCGTGCAACTGGAAACACCTAGAACATCGCTTTACAAGAACTCCTTTGGCTGGCACACTGCATCACTGTGGAACTCACTCCCAAGATATCTATTTCCCCCTAATTACAACCTACAACTATTCAAGAACCGTGTCAATCAACATCTTCGCATACACACACCGCTCGTCGAGCCCCATATGATCTCCCTTTAGTGTGTGTGCCACTGCCATAAAAAAATTGTACATAGGTACATAAAAAAATCAACTTTTTAAAGGAGTACATTAAAAAGAAAAATGTAGGTCCAGTTTTCATACACGAGACGTGGATGAAAATTCTCTTATTTATAAAGGTTATTTTGGGGAGGAATATCGACTTGGTCGACCATCTCTATTGTCTTCTCTCGATAAGTTCGTACCTGTCTAGGTTTTCTGACAGATAGTATTTTGATTGACATATGAGGATTTTTAGTTGAATATCAGCTGATACCGATTGACGTGTTTGCAGATTTGTTTCCGATATTTTGATCCAGTAGGAGGAGAGGAAACAGAAGAAAAACTGTTGTTATTGATTTTGGAAGGCTTTTGTTTAATCATTAGCCAAAGAAGTCCCTTGGATAGAGAGGGAGTCACCGAGGAATGTCCGTATTTTGTAGATGAAGTAGACTGGAAGTCGATTAGGGCTCCGGAGGAAAGGTCAGTTGCGTGGGAATTAAGTCTTAGCAACCGCCGTAATGGCAATATAGACCGTTGTCCTTCTCAAGATACCCAGGAAGTTTTTGTAAACCCCTAGTTATGGGTAAGTGATTTCAAGTTGTTCGAATGTAGAATTTTAAGTAGATATTTGGGGCCGAGTTTGGCATTTTGGTAAATTTCGTGTTATGTTGTTGTTATGGTTTAATTTACGCGTTTAGGGTTTTTGGAGCTGGTTTTTTTTTGAAGCTGGTTTTTGGAGCTAGTTTTTGGAAATGGTTTTAGTAGCTGTATTCTACGGTGGAGTTCCGGTAGCGCTTTGTTGCGGGGTTCTATGACTGTTTCCCTGTAGATCAGGAAGAGCCAATTTACCCGGAATCTGGTTAATCAGCACTGTTTTGACATACAGAGAATAATGATGGCTAATTCTCGGATATAACCTCGGGAGTCTGACGCTGTTACACGAGATAAGTCTAATTTTATATATACTTTGCATAGACTTTTAAATTTTACACAGAATCTAGTACTCGATCATTCTTCGAAAACGGTTGATTAATTTCTTTAGTAAGTAATAGCATACAGCATAATCTACTGAAGTATACATATTTAAATACCCTTTTTGTGAAGTGTTGCTACGCTAGCTTAGAAACATTACTTACTTCTTACGGGTGCTAGATTTATGGACTATCTCTAGTATATTTTATATCCGAGGAAGTTAATTCATTTTATTATCTTTTACTTTAATTTTGGCTTTGACAATCGAACATAACATTGTTTCCTTTTTGAGGAATACGTTCTCTTGTTGAAACTTGCAACTTGGGTTTTTGGAAAGGCTATACTAACGGAGTTAAATTAACTTAGTATAGTATATGTGATAAATTCGGTATTTATATCACCGTCTAGGTTGCAGGTTGCAGCAAAGCGTTTCGAAGAAGTGAACTTTCAAAATTTTATAACCTTTTATTTGACACTAGAACTTTCAAAATTTTATAACCTTTCATTTGATACCTTCAAATATTTTACATCAAACTGTCAAGGTTGACTAGGGGGTGTGTCTAGTCAGTCAGTAGACCGGGTCATTTCGAAATTTCACTACGGGGTCGCTGGCTACTTTCTATCCAAGGAAACTATTTAATAGGCTAGAGGAGCTTGCTATATTTTACTATTCAAAATAAAGTAGTGGCCTCAAATGCTTGGTATTATTTAGGGTGTATGTGAGTATGTAGATGTTGAATGGTGACCAAGCAGATAGCGTAGTCTTCGACAGGTAATTGTTTACGTATTTCGACATTAGAATTTGAACTTAGTTTCTTTTTATATCAAAGTTTTTTTTTCTGTGTCCGTTTAACATCGATAGGGCTTGCCAACGAAAGTAAACTTGGTGGCGTCCAACCCCGACATGGACTATTATTTATTTTGATTCGATTCTTTATTTAGTTACAACATTACGGAACTTGATATTGGGAAAAGATAGTTCGAACCAACCCTCCCTGAGACGAGCTGAGCCTGGTGTTCGATTGCAGACGGTGCTGCCTGAGCCATTACGAGGACTGGTGACGTCCGGATTACATGGTAGACATCTGATCGCAGTTCAATTCTTCTTTGTAAATATTAACTTGTTTGTAAACCGGCGTTCAGCGCCATCTGCCAAGTAGTTTTATCTTAGAATCGAACGTAATAAATTGGCATCCAACGCCAATAGTATTAGGATTAGAATAGCACATAATAGTATCAAGGTAAAAATTACCTTGTCATATTTTTAGAATTTCGCCATACAAATCTGCGCTTTATAAATTCTCATAATTTCTTCTTTTTGTACACTTTCCGAGTTAAGCTTAAAAGTTAAAACAAATTTTTTAAAAATTGGGGGCAAATCGGTTGGTTTGGGTGCTATGGCCCTCTATAGTCCCTTCTGCGCTGCCCCCAAAAATTCATGGCGGAGCAATATAAGCCTATGTAGGAATTCAATATATTAATTTAGCGGATTTTAAGGATGACAAAACAGATCATAAGGCTCATATTGCTTCGCTATGCATTTCTGGGGGACTTTAAAGGGTCATACCTCCCAAACAAACCGATTGCCCTTATTTTTTTTACATTAGAAAAAATATGAGAAAATTTGACTGTCACAACTTCCCAATGTATTTAGTGCTTTATACTTTGTTTAATATAATTCATATTTTGCTAAAATGATTTTGGATATTTTATAACATTTTTGATGTTTAAGAAATGTGGGTTAAAATTAGGCTATCTCCGATTTTTTCAAGTCATCGATATATTGTGGTCAACGCTGGAACAAAATATGACTTCATTCAAGGCACTAATTTAGTATTCAAAAGTGACTTAATGACCGGAGGTTATCATAACAATATCATCAGGATAAATTTTGGTAAAACTGGTTAAAACTGATTTCGAATCTACCTCCTAGCCTTTAATAATCATGGACAATGCAAGCTACCGTCTTGGTCTATCAGAAGAAATCCTAAGAAGACTTTCTACGAAGCAGAGGCTAATCGGTTAATAGGGTGGTTAAAGAAAAAGGATATTAACTTTCCAGAAAAAGCCATGAAATATCAAATCTGGAGCATTGCACGTAACAACTGCCTCAGTGAGGAAAACGCTTCTTTGATGAATACGTTAAACCAAAGATGCACGTACATATATCTTTGGTTAAACCTTTAGGACATAAAATTTTGCGATTGCCACCATAGCACTAATTAAAATGGTCTGATCTACTATTCACAAAATAAAATGATATTTACCTCCTATCTACGACATTATACCTATTTATTTTGTTTATTTGTACGTACCTGAGAGATTGATAAAAACAAATGAGAAAATCCCACTTAAAACGCAACTGCACACAGCCCTTCATTGTTATTTTTATCAATTTATATTTTTATACGTATGTTATATATGTAAATGTAAAACCAAGATAAAGAGCTCTACTTGGCCAATAAAATATATATACAATATATGAACAATCTTAAAAAATTACTATTATCATTAACATCTGTGGCAGTGCAATTGTGAAAGAACTAAAATTAGAAGTGAAGTTAAGTTCATAGTAGGCACTTACTCAATAAATCACTGGTTGTGGGTGAACCGGAACCGTCATATGTATGTTTAAAAATATAATATAGGCGAAATGCAGCCGATGGTGCTCAAATTTAAATAGTTTAAATTCTAAAAAGATTTGAGATGTCAATTTCAATCGACAATATATCTAAAGCAATTGAACTTAGTTGCAGTATAAAACTTATTGTAGACTTCAAAAGAACATCCTGAATATGAATCTTACCTTAAGACGGAAAATAAACCGCTATAAATGATATCACAAAAATCGGCCTCATATTTTTGTTCACGCAATTAACACCAAATATAGCAGCAAATGATACGATCATAGATCTTTAGGAATTTAGGGTTTTAAATATTTGTTTCCAAAGTTTCATAGATGTGTTATAAAACCCAGAAGCTCTTTATCTTGAAATATTGTATACAAATTCAAATTAGATTAAACAATAATTCAATCATTAATGATGTACTAATCAATTTATAGCTAACATTTACCTTTCTAGACATGAATGCTATAAGGATGTCTCAGGTAGGATGTTATCCGATTAGGAGCCTCAGAAAGTCTAATCCCGTAAATAAGCAGACTTGAAATTTCTAACAAAACATATTAATCAAGCAACGTTTTAAATCATCAAACCTAAAAGTAGCAACCATTTGGCTTTATGTATTAAAATAGTTGCTCAATATTAACCATTTCCAAACTCTTTTCGAAAACGAGAATTATCAATATTCATTGTAATTTATGTAACGTTTTAGTGAAAATGGACATTATTTGATATCATGAATTGTAATGCTTGTCATCATATATTTAGTTATCAATTAACGCAAACTTTTGCTATTTCCGTGTTTGATGAGTAACAATGTTAAATTTGTTTATTTGTTTATGTTTTGTTACGTTAGAGATGTTTACCAAATACTTAAATGAAGCACCCAATTAAAACGTTGCCGCTCAAGTGATATTTGAGAAATTGATCAAAGTTGCCAATTTAGTGAATTTACACTAGATCTGGTGCATTTCAGAACTCTTCAGTGTAATCCATAAGAAACGGTATCTAGTGCTCTTTCTGTTGCTGTTTGATATCTGTGCAAACTTTTTAAAATTTCAAATTTCAAGTTTTATCAAGCTGCGACGGAGTTTGGGTTAATTTCGGTTATCATCAATCATTAGGTTGGCAGCTCCTAGCGAAACTGGGCGACAATTTTCCATGGTTACCCTGGTAACTGAAAATATTGTTTCATGAAGCAGACGAAATCAGCCACTACTGTTCTTCGAAGTATGCAGGGATATTTAGTAGTATGTTTGGGTGGGTTAAAATTAACGGAAAATTGAAAAAAAATAATATAATTTTTGGGGTTAATCCATAACAGGTTGTGTGTGGTTTTATTTAATCGCGTTTGATGGGCCATTTCAGTTTATTATCACATAGTTCGCTCCTACGCATGCAGAAGGAAACGACTTGAGAATAATTGCTTTGAGAAACCAGTGTTTAGAAAATGTTGCCAATAACAACACGATAGTTTGATAGATAAACTTTTTAATGAAAGCATGTTTTCTTTTTGAGAAAATATCTGTTTTTTTAGTATACAACAATTTATAGAAAAAATTAAAACTTAAGTTCGATAAACTTGTGAAAAAATGAGATGTCTCGGTTGAGACAAAAACTGAAAAAATATGAGATAACTCATTACACACTAAAGATCTTCAAGAAACTCTTCCTCTATATCGGGTAGGACATCTTTGATATTTTTCTGTTGGTAAACGTTTAAGTATTTACATTTAGGGATATCCTCAGCAGTAAAATTTTTACCTCATTTAAAAAAAAAAACTCAAATTTTCCATTCCATTGGCAAATGTTTGCCTAAAAATAAAATAAGTTCTCTAGAGAAATAAATGGTCATAAGTGCGCTTTCAATTCCATTTTAATTTAGATTGTAATTGAAATAAATGGTAGAGCAAGAAACTGTCGGAGAATACATGGCGGCTTCTTGAACATTTTCATTTAAAACAACGGGCATGTTATTCTAAAAAGAGTTAAGACTAGCCCCTGGAAACGCATTAAAATTTTTCTTTTCTGCTTTAACCACCTTTGCATCTTTTATGATAATCGAGATCCCATCATTGAAGCGTGTCCTGGACAGACACTAGCATCAATGAATGATGAAGAAACTGTTGTAGTTTCTTGGTTGTCCATATTCGGATAGATATGCTCAGTACCTGTATTATGAGAATAGTAGACACGGGGATTATTATGTAGAAAAAGAATGAATACAGGACAAAACAGGTGGCAAATGATTGCCTAAAAATAAAATAAGTTCACTAGAGAAATAAATGGTCATAAGTGCACTTTCAATTCCATTTTAGTTTAGATTGTATCACCATATTTCAAAATAACTTTACTGCATTCTGGAACACTAGGGTAATTGAAATAAACGGTAGACCAAGAAACTGTCGAAGAAGACATGAACATTTTGCATTTAAAATAACGAGCATGTAATTCAAAAAAGAGTTAAGGAGAGCCTCTGAAAACATGCATCTTTTGTAATAATCGAGATCCCATCATTGAGGCGTGTCCTGGATACACACTAGCTACAATGAATGATGAAGAAACTGTCCTAATTTCTTGGTTGTCAATATTCGGATAGCTATGCTCAGTGGCTGTATTATGAGAATAGTAGTAGTATTATGTAGAGAATGAATACAGGACAAAATTAGTGCAAAAGAAGTCATTAAGTATGTTTTAACTTGCAAATTATGGCGTTAGAAAAGCTATAGTTTCTGTCTAATTATAAAGAGATGCACAGCTCTCTTCTGAATGGAATCCAGCAGCTTTAGGGGAGCCCGACTTGTGAACAATATTCTAATCACGGTCTTATTTGCGCTTTGCAGAGCAAGAGTTGCTGCTGCGGTGTATAGAGTTTTTCGTTTTCAGCCAGCAGTTCATTAATATAGATGAGGAGCAGAGTTGGTGAAAGTATTGCACCCGGAGGCACGCTCGCTATAATGGGAGATGAATCTCAGATGTGTCCATAAACTGCAAGATGCAGAGATCGGTTCTCAAGGAAACTGGCAAGCCAGCTGCCAAGTGACGATGCTGCCAGACCGAAGGATGGCAGTTTGTTGAGTAATTTATCATGCCAAACTCTGTCGAATGCCTTCGAATTATCCAACTCGAGAGCTCGAGATTCTTCGTAGTTACCACTTGTCCTCCTACTCCCTATATGAGTGAGACCAATATATCTCCTGTCGATCTCTCTTTGCAAAAACCGTATTTATTATCACTAATTATTACTTCTTCAGTAGTTGCTGATTGACTACATGTTCCATAACTTTGAATATTATTGGAAACAAGGCAATTGGGGATAGTTTGAGGACGTGGTTTTCTTGCTTTTTTCTGCAACAGGTTGCCTTCAAGCGACTTTCCAAGAAGATGGGTAAATCCCTTTTCGGAAAGGCGGGGAAAAAATTCTGAAAAAAATAGGTGTTAGTTCACTGGTGCAGTTCTTTAACACGATGGCAGGTATTCCGTCCAGTTCTGATGGCTTTTGCGTATCTAGTTCTTTGAGGATTTTACGAATATCACGGTAATGAAACCTAAATTTTGCCATGGCAGTGTTAACGTTAGGTATGGTGGTGAGAGCCTGTGCTTTGGGGGATGTTTAAAGTAGAGTGCGATGAAAACATTTCGGCGAGCATGTTTTCTTTTTCCTTAGCTGTAGACGCCGTGATGCCGCGTTCGTTGCCAAAGGTAGGAGAAAAATTTTGTAAAGTTATTACCTACTGTCTTTGCTACCGACCAGAAATTCCTGGAGCTTCTAGGGCATTACAAATGTTTATTCCTGACTCTTTAATTGTGTTTGTCCTTAGTCTCGTCATCAATCACACGTTTGCATTCGTTTCATGCTTCGGCAAAATAATTGCGGTTTTCAGCGGTCTGATTTTACTCCCAGTACTTGTAGGCTTGCTGTTTCCTACCAACAGCTCTTTCTTATCTTCTGTTGAATCAGGCCTTTCATTTTGACGGTAACTTCATTTCTGAGAGGATCACTTGTGTAATCTCTTCGCAGCAGACTGGCGGATCATCAGTGCCAAAGCAGACGTCGAGCCAAGGAATATCTAGGTAGAATTTTCTTAGATCAACCCAGTTTACATAATTGTAATGCCAGATCTTACGTGGAAAAGGTGGATCTTCCTGTAGGAGTGGCAATTCACAATCCGCTGTAATAAGTTTGTGGTCGGAAGTACCTATTAGCGGACCAACTGTAATTGTGTACTGGCCAGGATTTGTGGTTAGAAAAAGATCCAGGAGGGCGGCAAATTCGCCCCTCTCTGAGATCCGAGTTGGTTCGTCTACAAGTTGAGTAAACCCGCAACTGATGGCAAATGCTTCAACTTCCCTACCTTCGTTGGGGCCAAATGAAGAACAATGATAATATTAATAATAATTCTAAATATATTTTTACTGAATGATTTCCATATTTCAATTTTTTTAATTCTCCAGCAGCCCTGCTGCAACTTCGTTACTCTCTTTTTGCAAAGGCCTTCAACAAACTTTTGAAAAACATTTTGACTTTCAAGTCCATGTTACAGTTTTCATTATCTGATTCATGCTCACACCGGTTTTAATTGCTATTGATGTTGAAGCATGCTGAGTGACTTTTCACACACAGTTGTATCTATATCAGATATTAAAGCCAACGGATTGAAGTCTGAGCAGTCGCAGATTTATGGGACGGTTTGATTGTCTTTTAACTATAACAACTCATGTTTATGGGCTATCTTTGAAGATATTTAACGTAGTGAGAGCTTCGTATTTATCCACTGTGCGGTTGTCAAGCTTAGCAGTCCGAATAATTTTTTGGTGGGACATCCCAAATTTAGGATTTCTGTTGGAGTTAGGTGTTCTAAATATTTAAGAACTCTGAGGGATCTTGGAAAATTCGGTTTTAATTTTAACCAGCTCTTTTGGTCAACTGCGCCCCTGTGAGTCTTGGTTGTATTGAATGTACTCTCGGTGCAAAGCAAACTATTTTAAAAGGATATAAAGTCTACTATGGTTATTTTAAATAATTTGATTTGCTCAGCTTACAGTATTTATAATATTTTGGGACTATTTGGTAACTTGGAAGTGATATGATTCATACCACTTCCAGGTTTCCAAAATATTATCTAAGAGTCATTTTCTAATTAATGAAAAGCGTGGGAAAGCATAGAAAAACAATGGTTCTCCTCAGTTAACGTTAAATGCAACGGTTTTAAGAATCCTGCAAGGGAGAAATATAGTTTTTGCATCTGCGTTCAAATATCTATAGAATGTGAACTCAATTGCTTTATGATATTATTATAAACACTAGCCTAAACTATATTCTGTTTCTACTTTCAAGACCCTTGATTTCCTCCCTATGACCTTTTAAGTATCAGCTGAACTTTCATATGAAGCAAATATAGTTATGCCATTTTGACATAGTATTTGCAAGTTTCTTCAGCAACTGAATATAAATTTGAACTTTTTAAATCTGCCGCCTGTTAATACAGATAGCATGGTAGTCGGACATATTTTTCGGTAACCGATGTTATTACTTGAAGATCGGGTGATACACTCAGTCCCATTAAAAGTGAGGTACCTAGTTTTGGCTGCAAATTTGAAGCTATGTCATTTCTGAACGAATGATTTACAAAAATGTTTTTAGCTTGTGGCGTATTTCTTCCTATATCAAAACTAAAATCGCCAGTAGTTTTTTTGATTTTCCAAAAAAGAAAAGTACAAAAAAATAATGCATGTTTTTTTTTTCTCAAAACATTAACACGCCCTCTGTGAAAAGTGAGCTGTTTTACAAAAATCATTCACATACAAATATTTTAATATTTTGTTCAATATATCCCGAGTTGCCATCTCTAATACTTTTTGGAATATCACGTTTTTACTAAAACTTTATATTTTCTATCACACACTTATAAGCTATATTGAATCAAAAAAGGTTACTTATTAAAATTACCTTCAGAACAATACTTAATAGAGGAAAAATAGGAATCAATAAAATTTATAAAAATACCTGATAAACTTCCTTAACTATTTAATGTCTTGTATTGCCGTCTTGACATCGAACAGTTCTTCCCAATCCATCTCATAGCTGTTCAGTCGGGTTCATATGAGGGCTCCAAGTGTAGTAATATTTAAATTGTTAAAGAAAATTATACTACTGCAGCTGTATTATCTTGCATAAAAAATAAATTAGTGCCGAACAAGTGAACAAAAGTTAATACGTGCCTGACCTTAAAAGATTGCCGATATAAATGTGCAAAGTTACATATTGTCTTAATGGCAAATTCTACAGTTATGTACGACTTTCCATAGGCATTCCACGCCCGACCATAACGGATCCGCCATTAAAGTTTTCGCACTCTTTGATCAAATTTTGGTTAAATCACTCGCCGGTTCTTATCCATACTCTCTTTCGTTCAG
Source organism: Pissodes strobi (assembly GCA_016904865.1). Classification (NCBI taxonomy): domain Eukaryota; kingdom Metazoa; phylum Arthropoda; class Insecta; order Coleoptera; family Curculionidae; genus Pissodes; species Pissodes strobi. Next base: position 90,799 of record MU186345.1, read on the forward strand.
ACAGTCTCTTGATGTATCTGAGAATAACATTTTCGCCGGCTTATGGTTATTCCAGTGGCCATAAATTTGGATCAAGTGTCTGGTATGGTATGATAGGTAGAGGGGTCGCTCGGCAAGATTTGCCCTTCAACCCGTCCACCACAATTGCTCTTTTGTGTATACCCTTCTATTTTACACGAAAATTCCTATCTCCTTCGAGAATCTCAGAATATTTCGAGGGTTGAGCTTTTGTAGATCTCTCGGTGCCATAAGGGCATTTCCGAGATGCCTCAACCTCTGGCGAGTCAGGGCCTGACATTCGCAGAGTGAGTGCTCTGAAGTTTCAGCCATAGTTTGGCAGAATCTGCATTGTTCGTCAGTGGTTTTCCCCATTTTCTTGAGGTGGTACCTCAAGGGGCCATGTCCAGTGAGAAGGTCTACGACCAGTTTTATCTAATTTTTTTGTAGCTTTAAAAGCTTTTTTGTGTAGTTAGGCGAGTGAGAGATGAGTCTTTTGGCCCGTCTCTGCCCAGGTGCATTGGCTCAATGTGTCTCTTTCCGCCTTTTTTCCAATTTCTGAGTTCATTCCTGACGTGTCCTCTAGTGATGCCACAGAATGATTCAGGCCCGCAAAAGGTAGTCTGAGCACCATTCCATGCGAGCTGGTTAGCGGCTTCGTTGCCTTCCACACTCTCGTGCTCTTTTACCCACATTAAGGTGAGTGTTTCTTTTTGCCAGTTGATCTGCAGCCATCCGACAATCCCACATTAGCCGGTAGTTGCTTCTGCTAGATGCTAGCGCTTTTAAGGCTGCTTGACTATCTGACAGGATATAGATCATTGCACGTCTTAGGCCTTTTTTGGCACATTCAGAGATGGCTTTATAGCAATTAGTTCTGCTTGAAATATTGTTGGAGTGTTTCTTAGGAAACACAGCTCTGCACCTTTAGAGGTGCAGAGATTGGACACCTAGGTCCGTAAACTCCGGATCCCACTCCTTCTTTCATCTTTGATCCATCTGCGTTCCAGACAAGTGATCCCCTCTCTAGTGATTTTCATCTTTTCCCTGTAGTATTGCAGTTTTCACTTACCACTTCAAAGTAGCGATCTAAATGAAGTTTTGTTTCCATTGTATCGGTTAGTATGATCATCGCCTCTATCTGGATGTCCTTCAGTATTTTAAGGTGCCCAGTCAGGTTTCCTGACATCAGTTCTTGTGTCTGAGTGACTCAATACGTACTGGTCCAGGCCTCCTTTTCAATTCATATAGGCAGCAGAGGGAGGTCAAGTAGGGTTTCCAGAGCTGCTGTGGGGCACGTTTTCACAGCCCCTATTTTACCCAGACAGGCGAGCCTTTGTACCCTTGTTAGCTTTCGCTGTGTTGTTATTTCCTTTGTTTTTGCCCACCATACCAAGTCGGCGTAGGTTATAATAAGCTTAACAACAGTGTTATAGGACCACCAGA
>MU186345.1:92251-103832 GCA_016904865.1 Pissodes strobi
GGACTTCAAAGCCTGCTTCAGTCAGTCTTACCAGTAGATCGTCAATCACCATAGACCAAAGCATGGGCGATAGGACCTCTACTTGAGGGCATCCCTTTATTACTTTGACTTTGACGGCTGTTTCTCCAATAGTCGGTGACTTCACGGCTGGTTAGCATGGATGTTATCAATTTTGTGGTGGTTGGTTCCACTCCTCTGCAGGTTGAGGCGCGCTGAATGGATTCAAGTGAGGTGTTGTCAAATGCGCCCTCTATGTTTAGAAATGCACACAGCGCCACTCCTTTTTCAGGCAGTGACTTCTCGATATCGCGGACGAGATTTTGAAGAGCATGGGTGGTAGATTTCGATGGTTGGTATGCGAATTGTTTTGCATGCACTGGAGCATTAGAAAGGAACTTACTCCTGACGTGCCTATCGATAATTCCATCGTTTTAAGAAGGAAGGAGGTTAAGCTAATGGGGCGATAAGACTTTGGTTCCTCTTGTGATCGTCGCCCTGTCTTTGGTATGAACGCTACCTTAACTTTCCTCCAGTTTTTGGGAATGTAGCCCAATGCAAAGCTGGCTGTGAAGATTGATTAAATGTGTGGTAGTAGGTGCTCTATACCTTGTTATAACAAGGCTGGAAAGAATCCATCTTCTACGGGGGATTTATAGGGTTTAAAGCTATGTATCTCCCATCTGATTGTGTTTTTTGTAAAGATTTTGTTGGCTAGACCTTTTATCCTTTTAGTAGGCCGCTGAGCGATTTCAATGGGCTCATCTTCTTGTGCCAGCTCTTCTTTAGCAATTATGCTTGACCCGGAAAAGTGTGTTTCTAGAAGAATCCCTAGACTTTCTTCAGGTGTCTCAGCATAGGTGTCTTGGGCTCTATTCTTTAGTAGGCCGATTTTGTTTGAGTACTCCTTGGATAGCACTTTTTGTAGACGAATGGACGGTGCTAATTCATCTATACCTTCATAAAAGGACCTAAAATTTTAACACTTAGCTTGTAGCTTTAGCTACTTTCACTGTATTAGAAGCATATCGTTCACCAAAGCCTCCCGTCTCTGCTTGCTCTGGGAGAATTTGGGTCGTTTTAATAGAATTGTTAGATCTAAAACTTTTACCAATGGTTTAAATGCCAAAATTTTTTCCATGTAGACAATACAAAAATTGTAAATCAAAACACATATAATCCAAGGATATGTGTCAAATCGCTTGTGAAAGAAGACGAAAATGCAAAGTTTTAGTAAAAACGCGATAGTTCAAAAAGCGTTAGTAGGTAATAAAAGAATTAACAACAAAAATTAAAAAGGAAGAAAGATATCTTTAAAAGGGAATGTGAGTGTTTTTTTAAAGCAGCTCACAAATTTTGAAAAATATACCTTAAATTTTTTTCACTTTCCTCTCAGAAAATCTCAAAAAACTACTATCGACGACACTGGCTCTGATAAAGGAAGACATAAGCTACACGCTAAAAAAAGATTTGGCAAATCAATCCGTTCGTTTAGAAATGACAAAGCTTCAAATTTGGAGCCAAAATTAGGTGCGTCACTTTTTATGTAACTGAGTGTAGTTCTAAATAATTTGTATGTTTTTTTAATGAAATCCCAAAAGCTTTTCACCCTGATCTAGAGGCATCAGTATGCATTTCTATTTTATATATCCATTTTTAATATCAGCATTGATGGAAGAAGACAATGCTATGCATGCCTTCTAATTTTTGTTATTTTTAATTAAAGATCAATCTTTTAGTCTCAAGTATCTTATGCGTGACTATCCCTATGTGACGGCAGGGCAGGCTGCTAGTAAGTTCTCGATTAATTTGACCAGTTTTTTCATTTTCGCTGATTTTTTAGGTTTGAACACTTTTAGCATAGAGATAATATTTCCATTTTCTTATATCAATCAATCAATCAAATTATTAATGTTAATTACAAAATAGTATCACACAAGTCATGTAAAAAATATATAAAGCACTACACTACATATAACTTACAATTACTACATTGCATCTAAATTAAAAAGTTAAAGAACTGTTAATAAAACAACATTAGAACAATAAAAATAAAAAAACATCTATACTTCACTAAGATCTGAGCTAAAGTATTCCTGGAAGGAGTAGAATGCCCTTGATAAAAGAAAACTTTTCATTCGTGATCTGAAAACTTTCAGTTCCAGTAAACGAACACTAGCTGGCAGAGAATTAAAGAAGTTCAGGCCCAGATACCCAGTACCATATCTGGTCCTCGAGAGCCGATGAAACCCACGCACAATATTGCCACGATGTCTGGTCAGATGATTGTGTACATTGGTGGGAATTGATATTGATTCACGTTCGATCTAATGTAACATAGGCACTGAAAAATATAGAGAGAAGGTTCAGTCATGATGTGCAACTGCACAAAGCTCTGTCTGCAACATTCCCGATACTGGAGCCCTGCAATTATTCTCACACACTTACGTTGCAGTCCAAACACCAAGTCAGCATGTGAAGAGTGCCCCCACTCCAAAAGTGCATAAGAAAATCGAGAAGCAAAGCAACCATGATATGACTGAAGCAATGTATTTGCAGAAACATATCCCGAGAGATTTCTGATCGGGAAAATAACACCAGAAAGCTTACCACACAACCTGTTTACATGCTCAGCCCAGACCAAACCTGGATCAAGACAGACTCCGAGAAAAGTGACCAGAGGCTCTACAGGCTTAGGGGTCTGTGTGACAGGGAAAAGTTCATGGTCTGAGTCTTAGCACTGTTGAGAGACAAGCTGTTAGCCACAAACCAAGATTCCACTCTATTATATATGTCAGAGACAATACCATCAATCTGTAGGGTGCGCATATATGTGAAGTAGATAGTTGTGTCATCAGCAAAGAGAAGCAACCGTACATCTGGCACAGCATTGACAAGATCATTCACATAAACAAGAAAAAGGGTAGGTCCCAAGACTGAACCCTGAGGAACACCATGTCTTACCTTATACATTAAGGCAAGTGTAATTTTTCCATTTTATAGCAAAACCTTAAAATATACATAATTTGCTTGGATTTAATTGGCTTTTCTCAAAGGGTCCACTAAAAAGGAACTCGCATATTTAAATATCACTATATACTAATAGACGTGTTATCTACATTTACCTAGACAATTATTTAATTTTAGTAGGCCACCTGAATAAATTACGCATATAAATGATTCCTTTGGACTTAAGATAAGCTAGAACTGGCTTAAATATTTTTGTAAATATATAAGGGCCATGGGGTTTGGAATCTTTGGCAAAATGCCCTAAAATAGAATTTTATCCACATTACCCAAACATAATATTTGCACTCAACGCACCTTTCGCTAACCATATTCCATGTTAGCATCATCAGGAGCTGATTAAAACTAAATAAAACAGTTTTAATCATCTCCTGATACTTCTATCATGGTTAGCGAGACGCCCGTCGAGTGCAAAAAATCGGTTTTGATATTGTGAATGTTTTAGTAATATAAGGGCCAGTATAAAGACCAAAAGGTGATATTTTGTGAACTACTAAGTAAATATCATCCTGTCCTAAGTTCGAACTTTAAGAGCCCGTTCCCACTTGTCGGGTGTAGGATCCGACAAAATATCGGGTGCTCTAGTGGCACTACGTTTTGTATGAAGCTGTTCACATCTATCCGACTCCGTTTTTTTGTCGGCTCCGACAAATATTGTCGGGTGTTTTGCCAGCGCCGCCGCATGCCCGATTAAAAATCGTATCGGATCTCGTTCGCATATAAACTTGTATGGCGCTGTTCACATTTGTCGGATGTCGGGCCTGAAAACCCCCTACCAGGTGCCCTAATCATGAATTTTTATAGTTTATGCCTGCTGAAACTCGTGCCCGTAGATCTTTGAATGTAGTTATGGACATTCTAAAATAATTAAGAAACTTATGTTTGTCACTTTTCAATTCAATTATGTTGGGGTTTGGAACCTTCGGCAACCTGTACTAAAACAGAGGTTTATCCACAATACCGAAACAGAATTTTTGCACTCGATTAAAGACTGGTCCGTCTTAATCATCTCCTGATCATGCTAACATGGTTAGCGAAACGCGCGTCGAGTGCAAAAATTCTGTTTCGGTATTGTGGATAAAACTCTGTTTTAGTTTCAATTCAGTGATTAAGGTTTGAAAAATTCCCAAAGAAAATCGTTCCTCCATGATTATGGGTGCACTCAAAATTTTCTATTACTGGCTTGTTTTCTTCTAAAATAATACAGCATAACAAAATCTTCGTCGACGTCCACGTGGAGTGTACCGAAATTGGCTTCAGCTACGATCGGGTACGACAGCCGACTAGTGTGAATAGAGGCGGCGACATCCGATTAAAAAACGGAGTCTACACCCGACAAGTGAGAACGGGCTCAAGACAAATCAAACAACGCGGGCGATCAACGAAGCGATTATAAACCTTAACCGTGTAACGATCAGCAAATTTTATTAAATAAATACTCAAGCAAACCATCAATTCGGGAGACTTGTCTCTCACCCCAACCAGTTCCTTGCATAAACATATGTGCGTAAGGTTCTAACCTGCAACCTTATTTCCTACTAAACCCGAGTTTCCCGAGTTTCGTCTACATACCTAAAGTAGTAAGGTTCTGATGTAGATCGATACCTGCACGTTAACCAAGGCGAGGTGTCATATCTGTTTTTATCAATTGGTCTCAAATCTATAGCCCAAGAAGGGTTTGGAACCTTCGACAAAATGCACTACAACACAGTTTTATCTACAATACCAAATCATAATCTTTTGGCATGCGACGCGTATTTCTTTAACCATATTAGGATCATCAGAAGATTCTTAAAATTATTTTAATTATTAGTTTTATTCAACTTCTGATAATGCTAACATAGTTAGCGTAACGCACGTGGAGTGCAAAGCATCTGTTGCGATATTGTGTGTGTTGTAGATCTAGTCGTTAAATAGGCATCTCTTTTAACGAGATTGTTAACCGCCTTAGGTGTGAATAAGGTGTATTTATATATTCGTTTAGATCTCTCAGGTTTAATATAAATCGACACCCGCCATTTGGTTTGTTACGTAAAAAATACGACTACTAAAATTGTATGCTAACAGGGTTGCATTCAGAAACCGCTGAGCCATTAATCAGATCATTTAGAGAAACTTTAACAATTTTTATTTAGTTTTATTAACAGGTGTTGAAGATTCTGTATGCTGAAGATTCTGTATGCTGTGACATAGTTTTATCGGTGTATATGATTCCATCCTAGTACAGTTTATATTCCAATATACTGTTCAGTGCGTAGCTATAATATTGTATTTCTGTTGATATAACCTGATATCAACATTTACTTGATGTATTTATTTAACTGCTAATGCCTGGAGCATCATTGTCGCCGCTATACTGTGTCTTTCTACGCATGCCGTGCTGTGCCCGCTAGTATTTGCATCGTCTTATTATATGTGCAATTATTGTTTATTCGTGTTGATGACATTTCGTATGCATAGGTCATATATCTCTGGTTTTCTCATAATGTATTTTTACTAGTTCTTGGTTGCTACGACCTGGTCCTGTAATATGAAGTCTTCTGCTTCCGAGTAGCGTTATCGTTTCTGGAACCGCTTGTAAGTATGTGTCTTCTTTGTGGATATATTCTTTGTTAGGAATATATAGGTGTTTTCCATGTAATTTCTTCCGTGACCATTGTTCTATTTTGTGTTGTTTGGGTTAGCATCCATTGTGGATGTGGTTCAGATTATGAAAAAATCAGTGGTGTGTAAGGCAGTATGCTTGTTGTAGAAGCATTTTCTGAGGATTTCTATGTCATTTACTTCAAGTATTTGAATATGTATGAGTCCCCTTGCTCCTTCATTTTCTATCTATCGTTTGTCTGTCTTTGCATGAGTTTAGGCGTAGATGTGATACTCGTCAGTTCAGATCTTGTGAGTATATTTATATTTTGTAAGTCTGTTGTCTATTTTATTACTCCAAATGGACATGCAGGGAACGGGGTGGCAAATGTGTTAATGGCTGTGAATAAGTGCTTCGAATTTGATTTCGTATTGAGGATTAATGTAAGACGTATCTTATATTCTTTAGTTAGTTGTTTTTTATTGTTGTACCGTTGGTATGTGCATAATATTTTGCATTTTCCAATTCCGAATTCCATTATGTCTGTTGTTGTTTCCTCTATTATCATTTGTGTTGGCGCATATATTTTGATGTCATCCATATGATGAATTTTATGTCCTACTTTGTTCTGCTATATTGGATAATTGGTTTAGGCAGAGGCAGAACAATAATCATTGTCTCATTGAAAGATTCCCCTTTTGGTTTTTATGATGCCAGTTTTTATATCCTCTTTTTCTGTTGTTAAGTGTATGTTTGTTCTCCAGGTGGAGATGCTGGTTAAAAGGAAATTTCGTACAGCATGTATTCTGTAAATTCCTATTATTTTGTTTAGCCATGAATGTGGTAGAGCCAAAAATTCTTGTAACCTACGTCACATGTTCATAGTTTCCTTTGTAGCTTTTCTGTTTGTCTCACTATCACAATATTATCAACTATTCTCTCTATATTTGATCGTTCATTTTACAACCTTTTTCCTCTTTCGAAATTCTATTATATTTTTGTAGGTGTTGATCTATTTTGTTGCTTACTGCCGATGTTACCATTTTATACAGTGTCTGCAAACAAATTATTGGTCGATAATTAGTTTATTTTCTATGTTGGGGATTTTTCGTTTTATACATGTTTTTCCTTCTATTAGAAATTATGGCAATAGTTATGGATTTTCCGTTGCCACATTTAGTTCAATAGTGTAATCTACTAAAATGCATAAGCTACTAAACAAATATCACCCTGTCGCAAGTTTGAACTTGAACTTGGAGATTGTTATATAAACATTAAAGGCAAACTATAAACAACGCGAGCAATCAACGGGAGCGACTTACAACCTTAAGCATGCCATGATCATCACTTTTTTTAGTATAAATACGCATTGTTATTGTTGTTATTGTTATAAACTAAACGTGCTTACTTTATCATCTCTTCTTACCCCACGTAACGCGGTCCCGGTCTACCTCAGTTACCCCCCGGCACGCTAAACAAGGCGTGTCCTCGCGAGTAGAACATCCAGTGGTAGATTAAAGGAAGCATTGAGACCCCGTCATCGTACTAATCGCGACGCGGCTCTTCTCTGAGAAGTTATTCTTTAAGAAACGCGCTATCCCTGAAGCTACTCGTGACAATAGTAAGTTATTTATACAGAGTGTTCCTTAATGACATGCTAATATGTAAGAGGGTAATTCTTTGACCAATTTTAAGAAAGAAACCTCGTATATCCTAAACGGCTTAAATTTGAGATACAAGGTGGTAAATTTTCAGAAAACATATTATTTAATGTAATAAATCTGAAACTATTGCAGATATTTTTATGAAATTTGGTACACATCTTCTATGCATCAAAATGCATTTTCCGATGTTGAAACAATTTGATTATTTCTACCAATGGCGTCCGAACGGGTTTTGCACTGAATATTTCAGAAGAAAAAAATGGTACGCCACTGCTTTCTCTTAAAATAAAAATTATTCTTGAAATTCTCATTCATTCATAGCAAATTTGGTCTGTCGATTTGCTTTCGTTCGACGACGCATGGTTTTTGGCTTAAAAAATAAAAATCGTTTTATTTTAGGGTCCAATCGCTCAGAATGTGATGTAGTGACTGTTGTGTGGAAATCGTTTATGAATCGGTTGAAAAAAAATAATTTTATTTTTTTTCGCTTCGAATATCTGCAAATACGGTAAACTCTACGAATACCAAAATGACCGCAATACATTGCGTTTGTGGTCCCACAAATGATAATGCAATACCAGAGGCATTTATCAGGAAAGACGTCCTAATCGTGCCCTGCCAGATAGCCGAATCTTTTCGAATATTCATCGCGAAACTGGTAGTTTCAATTACTTTGGAGGGTAGACCTCGTACTGTCAGAACCCCCTGAAATTGAGAAAGCAGTGCTGGAAGAAGTCGACAAGCATCCTAAGACGAGTATGAAGAATATCGCTAGAGTTATGAATATTTGTCAGCAAATTGTATGGCGTAATTTGGTTAATTTTTGTTATATCCATACCATATTCTAAGAGCGCAGGCATTACTCCCCAATAATTTTCCACAGCATCTAAACTTCTGTCAGTATCTTCAAAGTATTACACTGCCCATTTTTCTACCAGGACGCCTTGATGGACGGTCTTATTTGTATTTTCTAGCAGAACCCCTGGGTTGCTTGAAGATGTGCTAATTGCGTTAAGGAATTGGTTATGGTACATGCACGATAAAGCTCCTGCTCAATTTAGTGTAGTTATCCGAAATCGTTTAGATACAGTTTATGCTGATTGGTCGGGATAAACAATTGATTTTTATAATTGCTTACAACCATAAAGCAAGGGGTGATATTTTACACAAGAGTCTAGGGAGCAGACAGACGGAGCAATGTCTTGTGTTAGTTTAAGTAATATTTCACTTTTCGCATGGCCCTCGGCTCGCTACCGTTCGCTACGGGGGCTCAAGAAAAGGAAACTAACCAGGTGCTAACCAAACCTAACCCAAGACATACCCAAAATCAAGAAAAAAACTGTTTGCTAACCAAAACTAACCCAAGGCTAGCTCCGTCTCTCTGTTCCCTAGACTCTTTAATATTTTACTATTAATTAACCACTTTTAATGAACTGTATCATCATAGGGTAGTGATATTATATCTATAGGATGAATTCAAATATGTATTCGTTTTGATTTACTTTAATAATGCAGGTGTAAATTGCATTAAATATGATAAATATATACAGTATTTTCTATAATAATGCAAGTGTAAATTGCATTAAATCTGATAAATATCTACAGTATTTTCTAACTACTTTGAAGCATTCATCCATTCACACATACAACTAAAATTACAAAAGAGGTTATTTATAAATAACTATCTACTGAAAGTTCTTGATTCTGTGATTTGAACTGAGTTTTCTGTCTTTACTTAATTTAAATACTTTTAGTTTTCTCCGACTTAGCAACGTTCACACATCGTACCTTTAAACCTTGCCTCTGCTTTACCTGTATCGGCAACTGGGAGAGATTTGACTTATTTACTTTCAACCTTAATGTTTGTTTGTTTTACGGAAACCATAAAACCAGCAACATCAATCCGCCAACTTTCCAAAAGAGACGCTATCTTTTTCTTCACAGTAACAGGTGAGACGAGACGCTATCGCGTTTCTGCCTCAGAGAGCATGCGTTAAAACGCCCAAAAGAGTTCTTTGTCCAAGCTTGGACAAAGAGAACAAAGGTACAACAAATATTCTCTAATATGTAGAAAATGGCCTAAAAGAATTTGACCTTTGACGCGAAAGAGTAACGAGCAGACACTTTAGCTGCTGTTCGAGCGAGAGTTTGAACTGCCCTGAAATCTAACTTTTCCTACGCGCGCGGAGGGAGCAATAAAGCGGAAAATTACGCGTAGGATTCATTTGAGAGGGTGGAAGCATGTTCTTTCTTTCTTTGACATATTGTTGTTTACACAACACTGACTGAGACAAGGATACATTAAATTAAGAACGATTAAAATTCATTTGTTTGGCGGAGTATCATTTTGCTTTACTAGAATTGTTGCATATGACGGACTCTATTATACCGACAAACCAGGTTGGTTCGGACTAAGCAGTGACTGAAAAACAATGTTTTAAAGGCACAAATTTCCGTTTACCTGGGGTGAAATAAATATATTCGTAGACTAATTATGGCTCATTCAAACTACAGACATACAGGGTATTATCATCAAACTGTACGGTGAAAAACGACAAGCTAATACACGTGTTGGGGTGTTTCCCCAACACTGATCGTTGGATACGTCGCGGAGGACCTACGCAATGGCCACCAAAATCCCCCGATCTCACTACTTTGGATTTCTTTTTATGGGGGGCACCTTAAAATTCTAGTGTATCAAACTCCCGTTGGTGTCAGTGTTTTAGAAGATTTAAGAGAGCGAATAGTTGCCTCGTGTGAAACTATACGGAAAACGCCGGGAATATTTGAATGCAATTCCATGTGTAGACGGGCGGAAGCATGCCTAATAGTTTCTGGTTACGAAGATGACCACTTTCAATGTACCTGTATATTTGTAATCAATATTAGTACTGTTAAAAATAAAAAATTAATAAATTTAAGCCGCGCTTGTGAACTTACTTTCATAAAATGGAGTTTAAAAAAATAAAACTCGTTTTTCTGCAAGCTGAAATATTCGTTGAAATTCTAATGGCACTTGAAAGTTTTTCTTTAAATTTTGTCTTAAAGTAACATCAGTTGCTTATTTCTGAATTAATTGACAATTGGTATTGAACGATCTTAGCAGCTTGAAAAAAGCAAAAAAAAATATTTCCACACAACAGTCACCGCATCAGATTTTTAGCGATTTGGCCCTGCAGTAAAACGATTTTTATTTTTTTAAGAGTGAACCATAGGTCGGACGAAAGAAAATCAAGAGATCAAATTTGCTCCGAAATGAATGAAAATTGAAAAAAAAATATTTTAAGAGAAAGCAGTGGAATATCATTTTTTTTTCTCCAAAAATATTCAATGCAAAACCCGTGCAGACGCCGCGGATAGAAATCATTTAGATACAGTATGCCAAATAGATATTTTTCCAAAAACTTTACAACCCTCTATCTCAAAAGTTTTAGGACATACGTACATATGAACTTTTTTTCTTAAAATGGATCCTGGGATCACCCCCTTAAATATTAGCATGGCAGGTGAAATTCCAGGGGGGGGGCAAGTCGATGTGAGGGAAAAGCTTGGCTGAGGTGCAGCGCCGGAGAGGTTAAAATTTTGTGGGTGTCACGCCCAATTGTTGCCCAAAAGACATTAAAAGCGTTAAAAAAAACACGCCTTCCACGAGCGAACGAAGCAGATTTTACCCACGGTCAATAAGTATATTGACCGTGGATTTTACCAAGCATTATTGACACATTTCCCAAGTCAATTAAACGTAAAAAAGTAGGGCTGGGCAACAATTGTAATCTGGAATTGCACCTCGCTCTTAATGATATAATATAACAATTGAGATAACCCGCATCTTTAAAATACTATTTCATTAGACCTGATACATTAACTTTAGAGACACCCTATATATGTGTATATTTTGAGACACCCCTTATACATGTAAAAGATAAAAACAAGTCATAAATTGAAGTCGAGTTTTTGCGAGGTTTTTTGGAGGAGATCCGAAAGGTATTTGCTCGCGAACGAAAAATAGAGAGGGTCAGAAGCCATCGGAGCGTACGGTTTGATTTGGTGAATTGTTTTGCTTCTGTATTGCAATATGTCATTACAAGTCGGTAAAATGAAACTTATAATATTGTGATTAGCATAATTTGTACCATTATATGTTTTATACTCATTGATAATTCATATTTGATGGTATAACATGTGTATACATTCTCATATTATTATTAACATAATTTGCATAAATATTTCTACTAATCTCATTGATAAATAATATTTGATGGCCTAACATGTGTATACATTTTCATATTGTTATTAACATAATTTGCAT
>MU186345.1:103842-150805 GCA_016904865.1 Pissodes strobi
GTATACATTTTCATATTGTTATTAACATAATTTGCATAAATATTTCTACTAATCTCATTGATAATTAATATTTGACGGCCTAACATGTGTCTACATTTTTATATTGTTATTAACATAATTTACATAAATATTTCTTCTAATCTCATTGATAATTGATATTTGATGGCATAACATGTGTATATATTTTGATATTGTTATTATCATTATTTGCATAATTATTTCTTTATCTTCATGGATAATTTATATTTGATGGCATAACATGTGTATATATTTTGATATTGTTATTAACATTATTTGTATACAGATTTCTTTATTTTCATGGATAATTTATATTTGATGGCATAACATGTGTATATATTTGATATTGTTATTAACATTATTTGCATAAATATTTCTTTATCTTCATGGATAATTCATATTTGATGACATAACATGTATATATATTTGGATATTGTTATAAACATAATCTGCATAAATATTTCTTCTATTTTCATGGATAATTCATATTTGATGGCATAACCTGTGTATATATTTAATGAAATCGTGTTATGCTGTGATCAATACTGCTTTAAGTGAAAACATAAAATGTATTATTTGCTGTCTTTTCGTGCTAGGGTTTTAATATTAGAATGACTGAGAGAGTACACAAAGGCCTTGATGAATCTATACTAACCATTTCCTACCCTGACGGGAGAATATCCTAGTAATAAATATAATGATCATTCTAGAGATAAGTTTAAAACTATACTATGGTATTGTCCCATATTTGCAACTAAATAGCTGGATAGCCTCCGTAATCCGGAACCTCAGTACCTACCAGCGGCGTCTGGTTAACTAACAAAAACCTCTTCAGTTTTAAATGTATTGTTACAAGTGTGGAACTACGAATTGTGGTACGGGAGACAGTAATTTAATTAATTATTATACTCATAGATTATACAGCATAATTCGGTTTAGGAATTTAGATCGAGGGGTTTTCTCTGCCGTACTCTTTCCCCTCGTGAATTCCAGGCAGAGTCCGGCACGCTTTTCTTTAATAAATGAGGCGTATTAGGAATCTGTGGTTTAATTTACATGACGCACCTTTTTCCTCAAGTTTCCCTAATTGTGTCTCGTTGAGGCGCATAATGAGTAAGTAAAATTGTGCAAGATATAATAATAACACAACGTAGGGTTTGGTTTTCTTTTTAATCTAATTTGACGATCATTGGCAAAATAAAGACAAAGCACAATTTTACTTATCTGATTCAACTATGTTGAATCGACCCGGGTACGTTATACTACACAATCGAATCAGCAATCGTTATAACTCTTCTTCTTTTTCTCCGGTTAGGTTTAATTGAATTTAAAAATTGTATTATTTGTATGCAAATATTGCGGAAACTTTTGGTAGCCTATGGGGGGGGGGGTATATTTTCCCATCACAGATGCGCCTCTGGGGCAAAGAAAACATAGATCGAAACTTAAATATTTTTATTGTCAAAAATACATATATACGGTTTTGGTTTGCTTGACTTTAACTTAAACTTAACTGTAGCGTAACTTTGACATACATTTTTTAATTGGAAATGTATCTACCTTAAAATAAATATCTTATGAACTATGGATGTGCATATCTACATTTTCCTAATCGGTGAAAAGTAATAGCAGATGACTTCTCTTTTGTGAAAACCGATTTATTGCGATTTCAATAACTCTGTCTTTATTATTATTCTCAAATTCTCTGTGAATGCTAAGCATACAGAGACAAGAGAGTCTTTCTTTAGTTAATCTCAACCAGGTTTTTACACGTCGGAGGGTACTGAAAGATCTTTCAATTGTTGTTGTGGTATTGTAAGAAAATAGTCAATGTAATTTTCAGGTACCTATGTATGTTTCACTGAATAATTTGAAAGGTACTTTTCTACTAAGCTTTATTTTCATATTCCTGGGGGGGCAACTGCCCCCCCTTGCCCCCGCTGGCGGCGCCCATACATGTATTGTCATTAAGAAATCGATCGATGTGAACTGTTTATACCAAATGCGTTCTATTTGATCCGTTCCAGTTATGTGTCTTTTTATAATATTTGCCCGCTCTTCTGCTATTATTTTGTATCCCTATTGTGGCTTTAGCTATTCTTAACTTTTTATTCTTCTTATCCATGATGCACTAGGATTATGTAGTATGGTATTCCTTCCCAGAATTCGGGATTTATTCTCTACTTGATGGTATTCCTTTAATGTCTTCCGTTGCTGTTATTTTCTTATAGAATAGTTTTTCATTGTGGTGAAGAGAGCGTTATCTGCTTTTCGGTCCAACTTCTCAACTAACCAATTTTTCCACCTTTGTGCCATTGTATTCAATTAAGGATTAGTACTTTTACAAATTATCACTCTTTCCCCAAAGCTTATACCTTCATATAATCATCTTTATATCTATACAATATGAGATACCAATACATGCAGTTCAAATACGTATGCGCTTCTGAATAATTGTAAGATACGAAATGACACGTCAAAAGCTAGTTACGGTCCTGTACTGTAACGAGTTTTAATTAACAAGATTGTTAATTTCCGTTAACTAGCGTGATGTATTGATTATGCATGTATCTAAAAATAAATAGCATCACTAAATTGATATGTCAAATAGCTTGCAACACGCCCGGTCTAAAGCCTATTTTCGTGCTAAAAATACACCAAGTGAGAATTTCTTTTCCTACGCGCGTACGTGTTCCAGTTTGTGTTTGAGTGGTCAATAAACGCGCTGTCGCATCTTAAAATTTAATGTTTTTAATCAAATGTTTGTGTTATATTGACTAATATACTTAGTCAGAAAAAATGTTTTGGTTAGAATATTAAAACAGTTATTAACTCGTAGTAAAAAAATAGATATTTAATTTTGTTCGAGTATCGGTTAAAATTTTGATCGTGTGATTATATAGTCTACATAAAATAGTTGTTTTGGCCAATGGTTGATAAAAACAATTTATTGATCAGGTATCTAAATGGTTTATTGTAGTTTTTCAGTCAGTGTCAATAAGGCATCTAAACTATATCTATATGAAGAACATATTTTCGTAAGTACTGGTTCACTGCTTTTGAAATTATTTGTAGCACAAAATAATTTAAAAAGCAGCAAATCGGTAGTTATGAATAGGTTTTCTTCAGCCAGTGTCGTAAAATCTGAATATATAGTGATGTTCGGATAACCAGTTAGTTTGGGTTAGTGAGTGAATGTCAGTTTAGGTTAATGGGAATAGTACTTATTGAACGAACATATTATTATAGCATGGCCAACATAAGATCAAAAGGGACGTAAATGGCAAATATGTACATATAAGAATAAATTATATTATTTTGTTTTATGTGCAACAATGCCAGAACCGGATTTGGAGGACTTGCAAGAGTTTGAAGTTTTGTAAAAGACCAAAATGTCATCAAGTGAAGCCGTAGGCAAGAGTTAGCTTTGTTTTATTTAATTGGAACATTATGCCGCAATATGTATGGTTCTAAAACACAACAAATGGCCTTGTTCTCTTGTTTTATTTGGTCGGGTTCAAACTCATAGTCATGCAAATTTTAAATTCTATCAGTGTAAAATATCAAATAAAAATCAAATTATATTAAAAAAGTTCAGGAAAACCGCTTTCACTCTCAATGCCAATATCACGTGGTTTGACCATAAGCCTTGATTACCTGAGCTAAGCTGCACTTAGCTGAGGATATCTTAGAAATACTCTGTCGGAAAGCGCCTATTGAAATGCTCATAAACTTAAAATCTACTAAGCATTATTAGGACCAGATATGACTATAACCTACTCAGCTGAGAGACTAAGCCAAAGCCTATATATTCTTATATAACCTGAAGACTACATGCATGTAAATACCCTGCGTCATCGAGTTAAAAATGGAGATTTGCGACAACAAAGAAGTGTGGAGGATTTTAGCTAAATAGGCGAAAAAAGGAGGAAGATACGTAAAAAGATGGTCTCAATCTTGCGTTGGCCGTGACTAAGGACACTAGACATGCGACCAACTCTTCTCAGGATTTTCGATAGCATTGTCTCTGATGTCTTTCAAAGATATAAAATATTCTTAGTTTTATCTTGAAAACCAGGACAAGACTAAGACCAGATATGTAACGTAATGCTCCTTATACTGGCATGTTCCCGTATAGGTAGAGAGCCAAAATTTTCAGGGGATGTAGCCGGGGTAAAAAGAGGATCCTGGACGAAAACGTTTATCCAACTCTTCTCAGAACCTCCGCTTTTTCATTTAAGGCTTCTCTAGGCTTAAGACTAGTTTTGATTTTGTCTCGTTCAAGTCCTCTGCCTCTTTTTCTTCTTTTCGTGTTTTTAATTTAATAGCTTATTTAAAAATATTATGAGCTCTGCTTGAAACCTCTTGTAGCGTTTCCTATCAGGTCTTTGCATGACTTAATACTCGTTTTAGTTTTGTCTTAGAAACCACGTTAAGACTAAAAACGATTCGTCTCTTCTATCTCTCTAGTTCAGTAATATTACAGTTAAAATTGTAATATATCGGACAAAATTCTGAAAGTTTAAAAATTGGTAGAAATATTAAGGGTAGCATAAATATTAGTAAGCTAAAAAGTTCCCACCCCTAAAGTATGTGCTTCATACCTTACAACATTTTTTCCACCCCAATTTTAATTTTTTTCGGAATATCTACGAAACAGTGCATGGTAGGTAAAAGTACTTATATACAAAGTTGTTCCTCATAAAATTCTCTACAAAAAAGGTTCTATAACAATTTCCCCTAAAATGTCTCATTGTTTGGTAAATAAAGCGCAAACGAAATCAGAGCGGGATATATAATTCGTTAAATATATGGCTGATTATCCAAAGCGCCCAAAGTGGTCTTACCCAAAAAAGTTAAAATATAAATCGATAACCACTGTTTCATACTCCATAGTGTAATAAGTTTCATTTTCTCTCACTACACCCTCTGTGACGACTCAAGGCCACTATGATGATGCATTACTTTTAGGGGGGCGCCAAATGTAAATGACGGCTGTTGCCATGATACCTACAACTTTTTATTCGTATCATGGGCTGTTGCCATGATACAACTTTTTATTTGTATCATGGGCTGCTGCCAGACTTTATACCTATTATATTATATATTAGATTGCATTTACTGTGTAACTGGAAGTAACCCTTATGTATACGCCTTATTTCTCACATTATTACTAAATTTAGGAAAAAATGTTTAAGAACATTTTTTGTAGAAAGTTTCATGAGAAATGTTTTTTTATATAAATTTTTTTATCAAAAAGTGCACCGTTCTCGAGATAATCTAGAACACTTGAAAAAGGGGGTAATAAACGACGTCCTAGGGGATGAAGCACACTATTTAGGGGTGGGAACTTTTCAGTTTAGTATTTCTTATGTCATCCCTAACATGCCTACCAATTTTCAAAAACTCTCAGAATTTTGTCCGATATAAATCGTAATATTACTGAATTACTCGTGATACTACGTGGGAGATAAGAAGAGGAAAGTTTGGTTTGAAAAGGAGAGCCAAGTGCCAGTGTCAGTCTTGTCTTGACATTCTTCTATCTCTCGTGATACTACGTGGGAGAAAAGAACAGGAAATCTTGGTCTTGAAAAGGAGAGCCAAGTGCCAGTCTGAGTCTTGTCTTGACCATAACGAGGAATATTAAGCGTAGCACCAACTCTTCTTATCACCTCCAGCAGTGTTTTCTCTTGAAATTCCACTAAACCGATGATTAGTCTTGGCTTTCTCTTAGAAACTAGGAAAAAACTAAAACTGTCACTTGCCTTTTCCGCTAAAGACCTAGTCTTATTTTTCTTTTATGACATACCATGTAAGAAAGAAGAATAAAAGGTCTTAGTCTTAAGAAGGAAAGGCGAGGGTCAGACTCTATCTTATTTTGGTCAGGATGGAGAACATTAAACATCTGACTGACTCTTCTCAGGTCTTCCAGTATCATTATCTCTTAAGACTGACGTTGATTTTGTCTTGGAAATCCGAAACCTCAAGATCTTTTCTTTATTCCTTTTGTGATATGTAATCATCGACAAATTGGCATCCAAATTAAATGCCCCGAAGATCCCTAACAGTATAAGTAATGCATATAGGTTGGGAATACGCAAATAAAACAAAACATCGCTAATTAGAATAAAATTCAGAACTAGTGAAGACAAGAAAAAATGGATGGTAGCAAAGAGAACGATAACACTTACAAATAACGATATAGGAGAATATGCAGACAAACGAGGAACAATATACATAAAAAATTATTTAACTAAGTATAATTTTGAACTCTTCAAAAATGCTAAACAATATAAACAAGAAAAGGGCTACAAATATTTGTGGATAAATGATGGGAAAATTCTACTACGAAAGGATGAAAATAGTAAGGTTGAATTGGTGGAAAGCCATAAAGATATAAAAAACTAGTTAAACCTCAAAATAATCTTAGCATAACTTATTATAATATTCAAAGTCTACGAAATAAGTTTGACGAATTTCAAGCCAACATGAAAGACACAACAAGTGACATAGTGGTTCTTGTGGAGACTTGGTTATATCCCAATGAGACACATTTCTACAATGTCGATGGATGCTATGCGGTACATTCATGCAGGGAATCCAGGGGCGGAGGTGCAAGCATCTATATCAAAAATAATGTGCACTTTAATAAGATAGACTGTAGTGGTTCAGAAGAACCGTTCAACTGGATTTGTATAGAGCTGGATAAATTTAAATTAAGTGCAATCTATAGACCCCCTTGCTATCCAATTAAAATTGAATCTGTGATAACTAAGTATAAGGTAAACCATATTATATTAGGTGATATTAATATTAATCTGTTAGATCAGGACTCCATAATTACCAAAGACTATAAAAGCATGATCGCAATAAATAATTATTGTTTTGTCAGTGACATCAATTTTGCAAATGCAACCCGAATTTCACACACGAGAACTATAATAGATCATGTAATTTGTACTACAAATAAAAGAAACGAATGTGATATTAGGGTTGAGGATACTTCACTATCCGATCATAGGAAAATTTATTTAGAAGTGAGAGAAAATATTAAAAAATTTAAACCTAAAGTATTTGTTCAACACCCCATTTTAAATGTGCAAAAATATAGACAAAAAATTCACAATGAGGTAGAAGAAGTAGATATTAAGTCATTTAAGGATCTAATTGAAGTTATTTCTGAGTGTAAAAAATAATGTACGACTATAAAATGCATTAAGTGTCACCAAAATAATGAGTGGGTAACACCAGACTTATTAATCTTAATTAGGGAAAAAGAATCGGCCTATAAAAAACACAAAACATTTCCAAATAATAATACACTTAGGCCAAATTTTATAAAAATTAAAAATTCTATAAATAATAAAATAAAATCATTAAAAAATCTTTATTTTAAAAACAAATGGGATCATGCCGCAAATAATGCAATAAAACAATGAAATATAATAAATTCATTCCTAAATAATACTAGTGTAAAAAATAACAATATAAATCAAATCAAAATCAATGGCACACTTGTAAATGATTCTAAAGAAATTGCAAATGGTTTAAATACATATTTTACGGAGATAGGCACGACCATAGCCAAGGACATACAAAGTGAAACTAAAAATTCAAATATAATTCAAAAATTCAATGAAATTGAAAATGATGGTTACGTATTCTTTGACCCTACGGATTGTAACGAATTAAATAGTATAATATTAAATCTGAAAAGAAATGCGGCACCCGGCCATAATGAAATTAGAGTAATTGATTTAATTAACATAAAAGAGCACATTTTGGGTATATTGGTACAACTTATAAATAGTGCACTCAGCACAGGTCAATTTCCTCCTGAACTCAAAACATCTAAATCTAAAGTGTGCCCTATATACAAGTCAGGATCGAAAACACAACGAAATAACTATAGACCCATCTCCATAATCAGTGTATTCTCAAAAATCATGGAAACAGTCATAAAAAAACGAATGATATCATTCATCGAAAAATGTATCTCATATGATTTATATCAATATGGATTTCTTAAAAATAGCAGCACTCTAAGTGCAACCGCGGATCTTCTTAACCATATTTCATCCAACTTAGATAACAGGAAAATCGTATTAGCAGTTTTTGTTGACCTGCAAAATTCATTTGATGTGGTAAATCATACTATTTTATTAAATAAGTTGGAGAGAATGGGGTTTAGAGGATGTGTGCTCTCCTTGATTGGTTCTTACTTATTAAACAGAAAGCAATATGTATGTATAAACCAGCAGGAAAGTGTAATCTTAACATATAATTCTGGTGTACCCCAGGGACCGTTTTAGGACCTTTACTGTACTCACTCTATGTTCTTAGTTTGCGAGTATCTGGGTTGGGTGCCCAATACTATACATTTGCTGACGACACTGTTCTCTTGTACTCGGACCACAATTCTGACAATCTGGTTAATCGAGGAATTAATGACCTAACTAAATATAGCCAATGGTTACTGCAAAATAACCTTAAGATTAATTTGGCTAAAACAAAATACATAGTGTTTAAACAAAAAAACAAAATAATAAAGCTATTTTACATATTCTTAAATGGAATAAAAATAGAAAATATAAGCAGCATAAAATTCTTAGGACTTGTACTCGATGAAAATCTTAATTGGAACGCCCACATTGAGCATATAAGAAACAAAATTATCCCTTTCAATGGAGCATTTTATAGGTGTAAACACTTTTTAACTAACTCGGCTAAATATAAAATATATAATGCTTACATTCTTTCAATCTTACGATACCTTATTCCAGTCTGGGGTACCTGCAGGAACACGAGCTTTCAAAAAGTTGAAGTACTACAAAATAAAGTACTCAAGATCCTTTTTAATCTTGATTACCTTATGCATACAAATGACCTATATAAACTATTGAGAGTACAATCGATTGACCAGATTCGACTAATAGAGCAAGCAAAACTAACTTTTAAAATTATTAATAAGCTACAAAAATCAAATTATATCATAGTTTATTCTAATGACACACACACACACACACATACCGCCTAAGAAACAACATTATCAGACTAAATAGTGCTAGAACCAATATAGGATTAAGAAACCCCATTAGTGAAGCTTCACAAATATTTAACAAGTTGGCTATTGAGATAAAACAGGAAGTCTCATATAACAAATTTATTAAAAAAATTAAAATGAAGTTTAATGAATGAGTACTCATACTAATAGCAGCGTTGTCATTGTAATAAAATATATTAATCAAACTCTGGTACCAATGCTACAAATGCATTGTTTAGGAGTTCATTCATTTGGTTGAGCCATCAACCCCAATGTAACCTAAATATAAGTTAGTTTAGTTTTTTACTACTCATATTACTGTAAAAAAATATATATTTTTAACTAATTGGATGGCTTAATAAATTATGTTTATCAGATATTATACTAAATCATGTATGACAAAAAATTTTCGTCAATGTTTTGAATACTACACTGGGATTAATTTGAGTTTTGCCAAACATTAAGGGGAAATCCAATAGGAGGTTCTGTAACAGATTAGAATCATATATATCATTCCACGAGATCTCTGACAATCACTACAGTCTAACTCGTTCTGAGATGAGGCGAACAATTACAATACTCTTTTCATCGATTGTTCATTATATTTGCCACTTTGACTTTAAATTCAATCCGTCTTAGAATTACTAGATATTGTATATGGTTGGTTGTTAGTTGTAAGATTTTATTTTCACTTCTTTACTGGAACCAATTTATGTTATTTCAACCCCTATGAAGCTGACCAGGTAGATTAATATGTTCACTTGAGTTAAAAGATCAGACTGAAAAACTACTATGCATTTCAAAAAGAATCATCAGTCCTCTATGCTGCGCAGTGATCATAACGATTTGTAAATGTGCTCAAAATGTAACAGAAAGAGCAGTTAAAAAATTAATGCTAAAAGTAAGAATGAGAGGAAAATCAAAAGAGACGTCTGATGTTCAGTTGGGTTGGATACGCGACAAATAAGACCACGACAAGCGTAACAAAAATCTCAGACTGTCATACCAAGGCTGGCAAAGTGAAGCAGAAGAAAACGCCAAATGACAGAAACAGAGGGCACCAGAAAAGAAATTGATTTTCAAATGCGAGGGATAAGAAGGCTTGGAAAAGAATGACAGAAATAGGCTGAAAAAATTTATTGAAGACTAGATGAAATTAATTATATTCCATCGATGCGTCTTTTTTCTATTTATTTCCACCTTATTAACGTAGTTTTGAGCCATCAGTAAACGACCTTCAATATAAACTACTTAACACCAAAGAAAATTCATTTATTGTAAAATCATTACATTAAACAAAATTAATTAGTATCGATTTAAAGCAGTAGGATGTATTATTTGCTTGTTAATATGAAAATGTATTTTTAAGTGTATTTACTTATGGTTTAGCTTAATAGTTATATAGTTAATGACTTGTTAGGCAGTTACATGTTTATCTATTTTTCATATTTTGGTTATTTATACACACAGTCGGAAGGAGATCCAATGCTTATCCATGAGCTTTACAACGATAATTAATTTCCTTCTTAAACAGCCAGTTTTATAAATACACTTGGGTGATATTTATAAAACCCTTTACATTTGAAATGATTTAAGGAATCGATTTATTTTGGAATCGAATCCAGGATCGATTCGTTTTTTTAGAGTCCCGAATCCTTTGTGACGAAATACGTATAACAAAACTAATACTAACATACCTAATATAAATCCGCCATATTAAGCTTTAATTCACACTTGTATTTTGTCAATTTTTTCGGTCATACGTCATCAGCACTAGCTTAATATCACCGTTAAAGTGCGCACCCTAATGGGAATTTATTAGCTGAATTAAGTCAAATTTGACTATGGCATAGTCTATGACTATTATAGTTGCAGCCAAGGCGCATCCGCTACCTGTAAAGTTTGATTTTTGTTTTCAAAAATATGTAAAAAATATCATTTCTTGTCAGAGTTTTGTAAAAAAAATTTTGGAAACGTTGTTTATCTTGTATGTGCCCACTTTCAGCACCCTATGGATTTTTTTTCATCATTTTGGGTGGCTAATATCTTTATTTAGAAAAATAAGTGGAACTAATTGATATAGAATTACTTACTGGTTAAATGCTTCTCATGTATTTTAATTTTTAGGCTTATTCTCGTTCCCTCATTTTCGTCAACGAAAAAAATAGGAATTACTTTATCAAAATTTTGATGCCAGTGGTGTAAAGTTATCAGATCACTTATTAGCTTTGAACAGTAAAATTTAACAGCTTAAATTTTTATATAAAGAACACACCTTGAAGTTTTGAAATACTTTAAATAATTCCGCTAATGCCACAATAAGTTTGCTATTTTCATACGAGTTATCGGAAATGTATTTTTATATGAAATCAGTAAAAGACTGGAATTCTGTCGAATGTTTAAGAATGTTATGACAAACAAATACAATATGTTATTGGACTATTATTGATGTCAAGCTATTTACTTGATTATCTTAATTTTCGTTGTTCAAAATGTTACCTGTGCAAGAAAAAATTATTGTAATTGTTCTAAAATGTGGCGAGAATACACGGCACCGAATAGTAGCTGAACATTTTAATAAACGCCATCCAGGACGATATATTCAGCATACAACTGTGTGCAGAATAATGGCAAAAATTAGGTCAGATAGTTCTATAGAAAATAATTTCAAGAAAGCTCATGCTTCAAGTAGGTACGACGAACAAGCGCACTACAATATTCCTTTGAGTGATGTTGAGGAAAAACAAGCATTTCTAATATTTGTATAAGTACCAGGACATAAAAGAGAAAATACCAGAGAAATTTGACATATGAATAAATTTCGAGCTTATAAACCTATTTTGTACATGTTTTAAAAGAACGTGATTTTAATGTGCGTTTGAGATTTTCCTTCTGTTATGAGGGTGAAAATGAAGACAATTTTTTTTGCTTCAAAATTTTATGGACCCGCGAAGTTACCTTCATATAAGCTCTCAAAATTGCCGATGGTGGAGTCAGGAAGTTGCTCATTTTATAATCGAATGTTGCAGCCAGTATTCATTCAAGACAAATGTTTGGTATGAAATATTTACAATTAATCGCCTTAGACAAAATTTTATGGTTAAAGGCACTTCATTCACCTTCTTACACAATGAAATTAGCGACGTTTTAGATGGCATATCCTTAAACATCAGACGTCACTTATGGTATCAACTTGATGATGCGCTAATTCATCAGACGATTGAAAGAGTACCTTTGTTTAGGGACAAGGTTGTAGGATGTGATAAGGAATGCCATTGACCTCCTAGATCCCCAGATTTAATGCCTATTGACTTCTTTTTGTGGATTTATTTGAAACAAAATTGTATAGGCCTAGGCCATTTGTAAATATTTAGACGACACGTTATCGAAAAGACAATTATTTTATCGAGCGTGGAGGACATCACACTGAAATGTAGTGCTTCATGATATATTACAATTTTTTGTTTTCAACCTTCAAGATGGTTTTTTTTTTCTAAAATTTAATATGTTAAATTCTACTCCTAAATCCTAAAAAGTTCTGATAACTAAAGGACCCCGCACATTTCTGATGAAAAATGGCTTTCGGCGAAATTTTCTGAAAATTTGATATGATGCAGTTCTCAGTGTCCTGATTAAAAGTTCTCATGGGCACAACTCAATCCTATGACCAGTTTTCAAGTTATAAGTCTTCAAAGTTGCCTTTTTTGGACCTTTAAGATTGATATAATTTTTAACATAATTGTTTATATTTCCTTTATTAGTAAATATAAATAAATAAAATATATTCTGGGTTTTAGGCCTTATGGTGTCTTCTTAAAATGTGGCACAAAAGTTTGTACAGGGTCTTACCTAAAATAGTGGCGACAGAGAAATATCAATTTAGAGAAAATCGCTAATAACCAAATTCAATCAATCATGCAGAATAAAGAAACCAACGGCTAGATTTTGTTTAATTTTTAATATCATCAAAAGCAAACCAAACAATTCCTACTATAGTTTTAGATCGAAAATGTTATACCGGGTTTTCATCACGTTTTCTTTATTACTTATTTTGTAACTTACCTAATCGTTACCTATGTAAAAAATTATTCTCTTTCCATGTTATGTATTTTTTAGGTCAATAAGCAAAAAGAACTTAGTATCATTTTTATGTAAACTTCGGCATGGATTACCGGACGAGTTTTTGTGTGTCTTGTTTAAATGCCAAAGTAGGCAACATGCAAGTATGGCTTTTTCAACAGTGCGACAAAGTCTTTCTGAAAATTTTGTACCACAAAATATAGGATTTGAGACTATCGGTAGACAAGAATATATTAACAGACATGTTACAGACTTCTCCAATCAACTTTACAACCCTAATCCAGAAATACCAAGAGCAATTGTTTATGTAGACGGAACTTACAGCCCCATTGAGAAGAGCAGTAACTTTATGGTACTTCACCAGTCTTATTGTATTCACAAAGGCAAACATTTGTTGAAGCCCACTTTAATCGTTGCACCAGATGGTTATATTTTAGATATCCAGGGACCATCTTTCTCTGACAATCAAAATAATGATTGCTGCTATTTTAAGTAGAGAGTTCGAACGAGATATAGTTGGTTAAAGAGCTTGGTTTCACAATGGTGATATATTTGTTGTAGATAGGGGCTATAGGGATGTTATTCCACTTTTAAATGAACTAGGAATAGACCACAGAATGCCACCTCTGTTACCAAGGGGGCAACAATTTACCACTGAAGAGGCGGATGAGTCACGCCTAGTTACAAAAAAAAGATGGATAGTTGAGACTCTAAATGGTAATTTAAAAACAATGTTCAAATTTTTTTCCACAACTCCCTCATTTCACCATGCTGTTAATTTAAAAACTTTTTAAAAATAAATATCATGGGCCCATTAGTATGCCTGATGCTAATGCTGAGTTTGCAAATAATATGTTGGAAAGGTCATAACAAGTTAATAATTTGCAATAATTGAACGGGACCATTGGCAACGCAGGCATGCTGCATGGAACGCTATCAATATTGAAGAACTTCCCAATTTTCCACGTCTTTCTATATAGTATTTACAAAATCTAACAATTGGTACATATCAAATAAATCTGGCGCCTTCATATATTCAAGCATTTTATAATGTCTTTTATTATAAAATGATTCAAGACACAGTGCAAAGAGAAGGAGAACACAATGACTTAATATATTAATTGACGATCCACAACTGGTTCATTTACGAATTTATTCTCGATATAGAAATTCAACCCGATACCAGTTATGGATATCATTTAATAACGAAGAACGCGATCCTATTACAAGCTATTATTGCACCTGCCGATCTGGTGCCAGAACACTGGGTTGCTGTGCTCATGTAGCCAGTTTTATTTGGTATATGGGATACTCAAGGCAACAAGAAAAAATTCGCTATCCATCTACTGCATTACTAGATATAGTCTTAGATGCCGGAAATCGGTAGATTGTATTTTTGTATTGTCTTGTCTACTCTACAACCAGCAATTAATTTTTTCCTACTATTTACTTTATACATAGTAGCATCGATTATTTATGCAATGAAGAAAATTATTGTTAATTTTATTAGTTTTTTAAGTCTGATGGCATTTTTCCCATGCTATGTGTAAACACGATTATTTTATGCCGGGTTATTTTTATGTCATGTACACATGTTCATAAAATCAATTATTATGGTTAACACGTTAATGCATGACAGTACCATTGTCGTAAAAAATATTACTGATTAAGCAGTAGCGCATCCCAGATATAAGTCAATGGAACGTATTGGTCGGACACAACTCCTCTAGCAGTATGGCCCCACATAGTATTTTCTTAATTTTACCGCACATTTTATATCCAGTCAGAATAAAATGAATAAAATCGGATAACTTTCCAAAATATCCATGTGATTAATTTTAGGCACATGACGTGGTAATTTTATTCCTACCTTAAAATAAAGACAATCTACAGTGTAAAAAAATATACCTGTAATATTTCTATAATTTTATATTACAAATATTATAATATGTACCGTTTGTCCCCATAAAAACTATGAAATCGCCCTCTTGCGGGAGATTTAAAATTTAAAATATGTGGTTACCAAAATATTACTTACTATTAATAATTTGTTTGAGAATATTTTCTCACGAAGGATACGTATAGGAGAAGTTTTATCTCGAGTAGTAAGTATACCTAGTTCCATAGTCAAATGTTCCAACGAGAAGACAACCGACATAAAATGAACACCCGGTATAACATTTTCGATCTAAAACTATAGTAGGAATTGTTTAGTTTGCTTTTGGTGATAGTATATTAAAAATTAAACGAAATCTGGCCGTTGATTTTTTTATTCTGCATGATTGATTGAATTTGGTTAATAGCGATTTTCTCTAAATTGATATTTCTTTGTCGCCACTGTTTTAGGTAAGATCCTGTAAAAACTTTTGTGCCACATTTTAAGAAGACGCCATAAGGCCTAAATATTTATATTTGTTAATAAAGAGAATATAAACAATTATGTTAAAAATTATATCAATCTTAAAGGTCCAAAAAAGCCAACTTTGAAGACTTATAACTTGAAAACTGATCATAGGATTGAGTTGTGCCCATGAGAACTTTTAATCAGGACATCGGGAACTGCATCATATCAAATTTTCAGAAAATTTCGCCGAAAGCCATTTTTCATAAGAAATGTGCGGGGTCCTTTCGAGGCCAGTGGTGCCATAAAAATTTTGGTCGAGTAATTCCCATTTTTTGCGTTAACGATGATTGTGGAACGAGAATAAGCCCAATATAACGCAGTATATTATGGGTATTAATATCCAAGCATGTAATTTAACATTCTTCAGGGGTTCAGTTGTTGCATCACGATGATCATCGTTTAAGAAATCTAAATCATTATGCGATTCTTCATGTAGATCTTCGATGCTACTTCTGCTGCTAGTACTAGCTCGATTTCTGTCCGTCCCAAGGTTTCTATATTCTGATGTGTAATTACTTTGGCACATGTTGCAACTCGCCTCTTCTTTATTGTTTTACTATTGGTGGCATTTTGTTTTACAGTTTCTAGAAGAAGGTCTTTAAATATTACATTACTTGATCCAGCTTTCATGCTTCCTTGAGCCATTTGTTCCCGTTGGTGATCTTCAGCAGACACACTATTTGGCCCAAATTCCATATCATATGTACCTCTTTGTTTCCTGCGATAACTCTCAACCGACACGTTACCTAGCTTAGCTTGGGTGGTCCCTTGAGCCGCAGATTCTTTTGGTTGTTTTCATCGACTTTTTCCTTATTAGTCCCTTCCGCTCCATTAGCTTTTGTCTTACTCTTTTAAGGGATTTTTACCCTCCTTTATGAATCTGGGTGGTACTTTTCTATAGTTTTGACTATTTATTAATTGAAAGGATATATTCCTACCTTTTTAAATCCATTCTATATGATACTGCGGTTCAGCTTATCCCAAACTTTACGAACTTTTTATTAAAACGTATTTTTGGGAGTTTTATGTGACTAGTTCCTCATCCCATGCGACTTTGAACTATTTAAAGAGTGCCAAATTTAAGGGCTGCAAGAGATAGAACTTATGAGACGGAAACTTTATTATAGTCAAATTATAGTCCTCAACAAGCTCTATACTCTGTGGGCTAGATGAGTACTGCGCCCATCATAGATCATTCGATCATTGGAATAAATAAATGTTTTCTTCATATAATTGAAAAATATGTTTGATCTTACCCAGTCATTACTGCTGGCAGCGCATGCTAAATCTACATCGTTATTAAGACTTTTATCAACCATCCTACCTGCTCCCAACATTTTTGCCTCTAAATACTTTACAGCTCTAACAGTAGACAATATGGTAACATTTTTCTTTCCAGGGACACTAGTAGTGCAGGAACATGGAACACCTTTCGCACCGACTATCTAGTTTTTGAAGGATTGATGCCTAAGCTAGTTTCATCCAAGTTTCAGATTTGGCTAGGCCGAACATTTAATTGCGAGTCGTTTATGACTTTCCACAGGAGTTTGAGATAGGAGTTAATAACAAAGGAATACGTCATTATTTTCCCTGAATACTCCACCGACCGGGGTTTCTTGATAGGTTTTGCTTCTTTTTAAAGTTAAGAAACCAGTCAGGTCCTGATATACTGTTCTTCAACGATGTTTTGAGCATTCTTTGTTATATAGGCACACACAATAAGTAACACTTTCTCTACGAGATAATCCAAATCCCCATATTTTAAAGGATTTTGACAACATTTGCTAACATTTCTTCATGTTCTATCGGAAAATCGGAATAACTAAGGCTCTACCAAATGTTTGACGATTGGGTGCCATCGCCACGACACTTGTTCGACCTAGTCCCTCATTCGAACTTACCCCAACTTACCTTAAATATACCATATAATTAGAATATAAACAACTTTTCCTAATAACATGTTTCAATTTTCTGAAAAGAGATAATATTTTTCACAATTTTTGAAAAAAATATCGAATTTTACAGGTAGCGGATAAGAGTTAACTGTAGTTATCTACGATATTCTTAAACAAATTTAAAACAAAGTTTGCTGTCAAGGTTAGATTTGACTTAATTCAGCTAATAAAGAAATGTCCATGGTGCGCGCTTTAATGGTGACACCGTATTTTGTCTTTCGCGGCTATGGTGGATCCGATGATAGTATTTTAAAATTTTGGTTCTAGTAAATAAATAAATAAATAACCAATTTATTGCCAACGTCATACAATATGACAAAGCAACGTCACAGATGGGAATACAGTAGCCCTACATGTAAATATACAGTAATATATATTTTGTATAAATTACAAGCTGAGTTATAAATTATTCAATAACTTAAAATTTAAAGTTCAAACTTAAATGAATAAAACATCTTTTGTCTTTAAAATACTTTTGTTTGTTTTTTGAATGAATTTATATTTTGGACTCTGCAATTCAATGGGAAGCATATTAAAGGCCTTAACAGCCCTATACAAGGGACCTCTTTCAAAGAAAGCAGACCTATGCATTGGTATGCTTAAGGTGTTAGTCTTTCTGGTTTGAGTTGTCATAGCCTGAGAGTGGTTTTGAGAAGTTGTAGCAAATAAGGTAGGATTTTTTTACAAACAATACTAGAGAAAGGAAATAGAGAGAGGGTACTGTTAAGACATCAAACCGTTGGAAGTATGGCTTGCATGATGTAGTTGGATGCAGACCAAAAACACACCTCAGCATCCTCTTTTGTGCGCTAAAAACATTGATTGCAGTTTTTCCCGATCCCCAGAAAAGAACACCATAGCTTATCAATGATTGTATGTTCGATAGATAGAATATTCTAGTTGTTTCCAAAAAAAGCAGATCTCTTAACCGTCTCAGCAGACCACAACAGCTACTTAGTCGAGTCTCCAGCACATTTATCTGCTTCTCCCAGTCTAGAGAACTGTCCAAATAAACTCCCAAAAATTTGATGTTATCTGCCACTGGTATTGACTTCTTATCAAACCTGACATACAATGACTCTATTTGAGTGGGCAGTTTGGAGAATATTACAAGGCCAGTCTTATCAACATTGAGTTTCAGATCATTATTGAAACACCATAACCTCATCCGCTCTGCAGTCTCGGAACACTCCATAGAGAGGCCACTTAAAGTTGAACTTGTAAGCCGTATTGATGTGTCATCAGCATACTGACAAACTAAGCTGGAGTCAAGGTTGGAGTCAATAATTTTATTTAACTCATTTACATACATTAAGAAAAGCAGAGGCCCCAAAATTGATCCCTGATGGACTCCAGTCTCCATCCTAGTTGGATTTGATCAATATTTTTTCGAATCTTGCAAAACACAAACTAGCTGCTCTCTGCCGGACAAATATGACCTCAGAAGTGCCCCACAGACTCCCCTAAGTCCATAATGCTCCACTCGAGTCAGCAATATGCTATGGTTGATGGTGTCGAATGCTTTTGAAAGGTCAAAGTACATACCCCCGACCTTCTGGCTCTGATCTACTTTTGTGATTATAAAATTAATTGTATTATAAATGGCTAGTTGAGTTGATTTTTCATATTATAAAATATGTTGCCAAACCCCTAAGTAAACCTCTTGCCAAGGTAATTAATCTTTCTTTTGAATCTGGTGTATACCAAACAGCATTAAAAAAAGCAAAAGTGGTGCCACTATTCAAAAAAGGTGATCGACAAAACATTGATAATAATAGGCCAGTTTCACTTCTTCCAACAACACTGGCACCTCGTCTATGCCTGCTGATGATTTATTAGGCAGATTCATGATTAAATTAAATACTTCTTGAGGGTTGATTGGAGAGAGAAAAATAGTATTTACACAAGGTTGGCTATTCAGTGAGGTAGGATTCATGTTTGGAGTTGAGATTAATTGGAATTTTTTGCTGGAGGCAGAAGCTATTTCATTAGGGTCTCTTACGACAAAATTTTCATTTGTTTTCAAAAAGATATTATTTTGGCTAGTTAGATTTTTATTAACTTGACTGTTTAAAAGGGCCCATGCAGATTTTGAATGATTTTTTGAATTTAGGATTTTATTATCATTTATGGCTTTTTTATAGTTAGATAAGTATTTTTTATAGAGCTTTTTTTCTGTTTTATATTTTTCATACACTATAGCATAGTTTGTTTGTTTATACCATACATGTAAGTCTTTTATGTAGTTTGAGTAGTTTTTAATCTCCAAGTTAACCCAACTTTCATTTTTATTTTTTATTTTAAATGAACTTACCGGAAAGGCTGCTTCAAAATGAAAGTGAAAAATGTTAGAGAACACACAGAATACCTTGTCTGCATCATATCCAACACGCCACACTTCTTCCCAATCCTCCTCATTTAAATAATTTAAAAATTTCATTATATTATTATATGAAAAGAACGTTTTTTAGTAAATTCTTCATGCTTTTTATTAACCTTTACTGCAAAAGAAAATAATTGACCATCATGATCAGAAACATCTGTTTTGTATACCTTGCAATTTAAATCATTTGTACAGATATTGGAAAATATGTTATCTATTTGACTTCCACTACCATTTCCCTGTCTGGTGACACCCACTAGCTGTGACTCCAAACCATAATTTAAAAGAAGCTGTTGCATCAGGTCCACATTCTAAAAAATCTATATTGAAATCACCATATATGATTAAAGATTTGTTTTTACTATAGACTTTTCCAAGCAGGTAAGATAGTTTTGATAAGAAAACATCTATATCACCTGAAGGTGATCTGTGTATACATGCTGCCCTTAAAACAATATTATGTAATTGATATTCAGATATGGAAAATTCAAAGTGTTTCTCTTCTTGCTCCAAATCAATGGTAATATTCTTATATTTCAATTGAGATAATCAATTTGCCAAAATGGCTGTACCACCTCCCCGATATGTGATTCTTGAGCTGTAGCTTGATAAAATGAAATTATTTATATTAAAACTTTCCATCTCTGAATTCTGTAGCCAGTGCTCAGTTAAGCAGAAAATATCTGGATTTATTTCATCCAACAGTACCTCTAGATTTAATATTTTATTGTTTACACTTTGTACATTAAGATGAAATAATGAAATTGTTAATTCTGATCTTGATTTACCATGGTTGCATTGGTTCCGTAAGTCCTCTTCTCCTTGTCCGTGTGTGTTCTGCCTTCCAAAAAATTTCTCCCCAGTGAAAAATTGAATCTCTGGAAGGCAACACCTGATGGCCAAAAGCTTTCATGGTACACCAAATCCTTCAGTCCAAAATCAACTCCTACCATAAAGCAATTTTGATTTTCGTTTCCCTGCTTCAAGTGACACAACTTGGTTTTTGCCTTGTTGACTATAAATTGTCTTACTGTTTCCTCGGTTACACTTGTTTTAATTTTTGACAGGTATAGCCAGATTTTTTTGTTGTCTCCAGTGCTTAAAGACTGAAAATCTCCATTTTCAGTATTGGAACCTAGTTTTCTGTCAAGTTCATTTTTCCTAAGTAGGTCTCGGCTCAGCTTTCTTTTAGCTGAAATGGGTTATGTAAAAACTGTGTTTTTGCTTGTTTATAAAAGGTCTGTCTGAACATAGAAACACAAATTATTTTTTTCGGAATTGCGTCATTTCCGTGTTTCAGACTTTAGATTAGCTGAAATCGGTTACATAAAAATTAGTTTTTGTTTAATGTTTTAGACATTAATTCAGAGCCCAGGAATCATTTTTTTTTTCCGGAAATGCATCATTTCTTTTTTTTTTTTTTTTTCAATTTTTTTTTTTTAGTTTAGAATAGCTAAAATCGGTTACACAAAAACTAGTTTTACCTTAGTAATTGAGACATTTATTCTAATCGCAGAAACTAATAACTTTTCTCCGGAAATGCGTCATTTCCGTTTTTCAAGAAAATTTAATTTAATTTAAATAACTTTAATTTAAAGTAAACTAATTGTGCAATTTGGGTCAGGTTGTATTATCGTAAGTGCAAAGAGCGCTTATTTAATTTTGCAATTAGGAGTTTGGGTTAGTTTGAGTTACGGTAAGCGCACGAAGCGAGCTTGTTTAGCTTTGTAATTTGGGTTAGTTTGGGTTAGGTTGGGTTAGTTTGGATTAGCTTAAGGTTAGTTTGGGTTAGCTTAGGTTAGTTTGGGTTAGTTTGGGTTAGTTTGTTTCAGTCCGGTCACTGTAAGCGCGCGGAGCGCGCTTATTAAGTTTTGCAATTTGAAGTTTGGGTTAGCTGGAGTTACGGTAAGCGCGCGAAGCGCGCTTGTTTAGCTTTGTAATTTGGGTTAGTTTGGGTTAGCTTGGGTTAGCTTCAGTTCAGGCTGCGGAGCGGGTGGATGCTTCTGGAACATTGGGAGAGAGCGACGGATCGCGGAGTGCGGATCCATTTCTGGTGGAGGGAAATTCTGCGACCGGTTATGGATGCAGATGGGACACAATTGTTGACCCGTTTAAGAGAAGGGAATCGGTGGGACGATCTCCCACAAGACCACCTAAATGGCCATTAGGCCCGGATAGCGAACAATTGGAAAGGAGGAATAGCACAGCGTCAAACGCATCAATCTCGTCCAACGCCTCGCAGGCAGCTTTTGACCTGACGACGGGAGACAGAGAAATAAAACAATCAGTCGTAAAAGGAGGCGCGACTCAAAGAAGCATATCAGTCGGTAGTGACAGAGGAAAGAAGCGGAGGATCAACACCTCCACAACAGACAGCGAGAACTGCACTGTAAAGGAGTGCCAAGAGGCGATAATATTGAAGGAGGCTTTAGAGCTGATCTCCAAGCTAGGCCAGGATCTAAACAAATATGTCGAACAAAACACCAAACGTGAAATAAAAGATATATCAGCCAAACTCAGAAGGCAACTGGCTGTTGTTAACAAAGAGTCCATAAAGCTTTGGCTGGATCAGCGATGCTATGAGCAAGTGGATAAGCAGATGGTGACAAAAGAAACGCAGACACCAGAAAAGATTGACGCCAAGAACGCAGAGACACAGACGTACTGGAATGACTTTACGAAGAACGAAGTAGACTCAGTAGAGGGGGTCAAAGATTTTGAGAAATTCAGCGAAATCGAAGGGCTGAAATGGAAAGAAAGTGCATTTAAACAGACACAAATAAAAGTGGGGAACCCTCTCAGTACCAAAACGGAGGTAATCAAGGTGGTTTTTGCGGAACCCTCGGACCCGCAAATGCAGAAAAGCGTCCAATCCCTATATAGAAGTAAATATCCTATGCTAGCAGAAACCACGGAGGAGTTCGAGGTTTTGGAACAACGTACCACAATTAAATCAAAGAGAGAAAAAGATGCACTTGCAGACAAGATAATAAAAATATCATGTGAAATGAAACTCGAGGATATATGGAGAAACCTAATGTACGTCAAGGAAGAGGCCCGAGATGCCGAATGGGTTGCATTGCACCACCTAGAGGAAATAAGTCTACAAACACTTAGAAAAATGGCCGAGGTTGTGTTCCAGGGCACAGAAACGCAAGTAGTTATATACACAACCAGGAGACGCGCGGAAGAAAGCCGGAAAAGACCTCAATCTGACCAACAAAATACAGGGGAAAAAATGATAAAAGAGAGAACAGACTGGGGGATTGTTATAGACCCAAAAGAAATGGACTTTAAGGAGGCTGTGGGGAAAATAAAGAGGAAAGTAAGAGACAATCCCGCGAGCGGGTCAATCAAAACAATCAGAGCAACGAAGGAAGGTAAAGTACTGATCCTAATGGAGAAAGATGAGGGAGCACTAGCTGAAATAAAGGGGGAAATTAAGTCGGTCATGGGTCCAGCACAAATTAGGACTACAGGCGTCTTCAACAACAAGACTGCTATCCACATTAGAGGAATGGACGTGACGACGACCTCTGAAGACATTAGGGAAGCTGTCCAGGAATATTTGGGCCATGCAGAACCAGTACCAGTAAAGATAGGAGAAATAAGACCGAATGCTAACAACACAACAGCGGTAACAATAATGTTAGATGAGGAAAACGCAAATAAATTTACAAAGAACAATATGGTCAGGGTTGGCATCGTAAATTGCGGCATTGAGCGCCACTTAAACGTAGCAAGATGCTACAAATGTTGGCGATATGACCATAAGAGCACGGAATGCCGAAACGAGCCAATGGGAGACAAGTGTTATAAATGCGGAGAAGAAGGTCATAATTTGAGAGATTGCAAGGGTAATGCATACTGTCCAGTATGCAATGAAAATCATAGACTAGGATCTGGAAAATGCAAAGCATTTAGGAGAGCTTTGTCCACAGCGAGAAAAACAGCTAGATATGCTCCCACTGACCGCGATGGAGAATATTGGTTACATTGAGAGCGGGGGGTCTCAGGTTTATTCAGGTGAACTTGAATAGATGTCGTGCAGCTCATGATCTTCTGTTGGCCACAGCCTACGACCATAAAGCAGATATATTAATTATAGCGGAACCAAATATTAATCAATCACAGAAGCCTGGATGGTTCGCGGATGACAATAGCGGTGCGGCCATAAAGATTTGCAATAAACAAGTCAAATATCAAGACTACGGGAAGAGGCAAGAATTCGTCTGGATGGAACTGAGGAACTTCGCGGTCTTTAGCTGTTACATGTCACCCAACAAAACGATAGAGGAATTTAAGGTATCCCTCGACACACTGGGAACGGTCTTGGACGGTCTCGGAAAGGAAGCGGTGATTATGGGCGACTTTAACGCTAGTGCACCCGAGTGGGGGATGGAACAGACAAACCAAAGGGGTCGTGTCTTACTGGAGTGGATGGCCACGAGAGATCTAATGATAAGCAATAGAGGAAACACGCCAACGTTCCAAAACGAAAAGGGTTCTTCGATAGTAGATCTCACACTATTCGGTGGCGACATTGGCGGGAAGGTTCGAAACTGGAGAGTGTTAGATATAGAATCACTGAGCGACCACCGGTACATAATATTTGACCTCATGGAGCAGAAAATGGAAAATAACGGAGATAAAGTGTTAGATTGGAACACAGAAAAGATCAATAAAGACAAGCTGAAAATAGCAGCGGACAAAACATCAAATCAAGAACCGGAAACAGCCGAGCAACTATTAGAA
The DNA here is from genome assembly GCA_016904865.1 of Pissodes strobi. Taxonomy (NCBI): domain Eukaryota; kingdom Metazoa; phylum Arthropoda; class Insecta; order Coleoptera; family Curculionidae; genus Pissodes; species Pissodes strobi. The sequence goes on from MU186345.1 coordinate 128,481, forward strand.
CAATTGAAACAGATCTGTGATGCCTCAATGCCACTTAAAAAAATATCTTACCGCAAGAGACCGGTATACTGGTGGACACAAGAGATCTCGGAGCTCAGACAAGCTTGCCTACACTCCAGACGTACTACCACAAGGAATAACAAGAGGGAACATACCAGAAACGAACAAGACAAACAGAGGTATAACAAAGACAAGAAAGCTCTACGGGACGCCATTAAAATATCAAAGAAGGAATGCTGGAATAAACTCTGTAAGGAAATTGACGATAATATATGGGGCGAAGGATACAGAATCGCCACGGGGCGCTTGAGGCTTGTAGCGCGCCGCTCCCTTACCATTGAACAGACAATAACAACTGCGAATAAGCTATTCCCCCGCAGACCGCGGGTGGACTGGGAGGAGTTGAATGTCGCACGACACGAAATCCCTGAAGTTAATATCGAAGAGATCAAGAAAGCCGCTCAAAAACTAAAGATAAAAAAAGCACCTGGTCCAGACCACATACCAGTGGAAATAATCAAATACATGGTGGAATACAACCCTCGATTCTTCCTGGGCCTATTCAATAATCTGATGACTTCTGCGGAATTCCCGATAAGCTGGAAAAATGCCAAACTGGTATTGATTGAAAAACCCAGGAGGGAACGGGAGGAAGAAACTAAATACAGACCGCTCTGCTTGCTGAACACTGCCAGCAAACTCTTTGAACACGTTATACTGGAAAGACTCAAGGATGACTTGAGACTTACCGAAACGCTGTCATCTAGGCAGTACGGATTCCGGAGTGGGAGATCGACCGTCCAGGCGGTGAAGGAAGCAATGAAACCAGTAAGGAGAGCTATTTATAAAAGAAGTCACAGACATAGGAATATAGGCATATTTGTTACATTAGATATAATGAATGCATTCAACTCCGCGCCATGGCTCGAAATAATATCCGAAATTAAAAAGAGAGCTGCCGCCTCATATTTAACGAAGATAATCCAAAGCTACTTCACGGACAGGACGATCACTCTGGAGGCCGAAAACAAAGTACTTTCCGTGGATATAACATGTGGAGTCCCACAGGGCTCAATTCTCGGACCCACATTGTGGAACATTCTATACGATGGACTCTTGGAGCTACCCCTGCCGAAGAACACAATGCTTACCGGATATGCCGACGATGTGGCCGTAACTATACTGGGAAAGAGTGTAGAGGAAATTCAAGAAAAACTAGATATAACCATGAACTTGATTCAAGCATGGCTTAGATCCAAGCACCTACAACTCGCAAAGGAAAAAACAGAGATAGTTATATTAACATTGCGAAAACGGGTCCCCCAAACAACGTTCACTATAAATGCCGAAACTATCACACCAAAGAAAGAATTGAAATATCTCGGAGTTTGGTTAGACAATAAACTCACGTTCAAAAGCCATATAAGAAAAACAGCTGCCAGGGCTGGGGAAACAATGGCAAGTCTTGGTAGACTAATGCCAAACGTGGGAGGCCCGAAGGCGAGCAAAAGGAGGCTACTCTGCTCAGTAATGCAGTCTATTTTATTATATGCTGCCCCGGTATGGGGAGAGGCAATTAAGACCGCAAAAAACCGGAAAATATATGAACAGGCACAACGACAGGCAGCGATCAGGACAACATGTGCTTACCGCACCGTCTCTACGGAGGCTTTGCAGGTGATAGCTGGACTGCCACCTCTGGATCTCGTCGTAAGGGAGAGGATAGACATACTTGAGTCGCCGGCTGTGGAAAAGACCAAAACCCGTAGAGAATCCAGAATTTCGCTAAATGAGCAATGGCAGGATAGGTGGAGTAATGCCAAGAACGGAAGATGGACATATAGGTTAATACCAACCATCGGTTTATGGATAGATAGGAAGCATGGGGAGACTAACTATTTCCTTACGCAGATGATCACGGGGCATGGATCGTTCAGAGAATATACTAGCCAAATAAATAAGAGCCCAGATGACGAATGCCTGTACTGCGGCGAAAAAGACTCTGCCGAACACACGATATTCGCATGCAAAAACTGGACAGATCAAAGAACAATATGCAATGAAAGTCTGAACACCACACTTACCCCAGACAATATTATTCAGCAAATGGTAGCCAGTGACGACAACTGGAAAAAAATTAATAATATTATTGAGGATATTATGAGGGAAAAGATTAGTATGGAGATAAGGACGGAACAAAACGGGGAATACTAGACTGAAATAGTCGCCCGCACTGAAGGAATGCTAACGCGCTACCGGTGCGGGATGATGACTGAACAGAGGAGGTTTTTTAGTGGGTCGGCTTGACCGGAGTCCCACACTACCTTGTGCGATCGAACAACAATGCCAAGGTGTACATAGACACGTATTTTCCCTCCTCTCCAAAAAAAAAAAAAAAAAACAAAAAAAAAAAGGGTTAGCTTCAGTTAGCTTGGGGTAGTTTGGGTTAGTTTGTCTCAGTCGGGTCACTGTAAGCGCGCAGAACGCGCTTATTTAATTTTGCGATTTGAAGTTTGGGTTAGCTGGAGTTACGGCTTATTTAGCTTTGTAATTTGGGATAGTTTGGGTTAGCTTGGGTTAGTTTGGGTAGTTTGGATTAGCTTGGGTTAGTCTGGGTTAGCTTGGGTTAGTTTGGGTTAGTTTCGATTAGCTTGGGTTAGCTTGTTAGTTTGTCTCAGTCGGGTGCTTATTTAATTTTGCAATTGAAATATGTTGTCATTTTAAATGTACAATTTTTATGACAGTGGAATTTTATACCTAGGTACTGTTATTAAAAATGTCAGTTAAATCGCGTGCTTTTGTCGTTAAATTTAAAAATGTAAGAGCATTTGTAATAAAATATTGAAATAATTGTGAAAATTCTAAATAATAATATAATGATTAAAGATACGTCACGCCACCCATGGTTACTAATTCTTAATTTGTCCAATGTCATCTGAAATGGAGAGCTGTTGTAACAAAGGCATCTTGGGTGTTGCAAATAGGGATGTATTTTTTAAGGGACACATACTTAGAAATTACTTTCATTAACATTTCTTGAAAAATTAGCATTTTTTAAACTGAAATTCAGTAAGACTCGTTAATTTATACTAGAAACGCTGTAAATTAAATTTTAATTTTGCGGGACATAATATAACGTACAAGACTTCTTTTTTTTAATTAGCATTTTTTGAAAAACGAAAATAACGCATTTCCGAAGAAAAGTTTTTAGTTCTTGCGATTAGAATAAATGTATCAAGTACTAAGGTAAAACTTATTTTTATGTAACCGATTTCAGCTATTCTAAACTAAAAAATTAAAAATTGAAAAACAAATTGTGAAAAAAAAATTTCAAAAAAAAAGAAATGATGCATTTCCGGAAAAAAATCTTTGATTCCTGGGCTGTAAATAAATGTCTAGAATATTAAACAAAAACTAATTTTTATGTAACCGATTTCAGCTAATCTAAAGTCTGGAAAATGGAAATGACGCATTTCCGAAAAACAAAATTTGTGTTTCTATGTTCAGACAGACGTTTTATAAACAAACAAAAACACAGTTTTTACATAACACATTTCAGCTAAAAGAAAGTTTAGCCTAGGTCTCTTTTATGTTCATTGTATGTGGACTTTACCATGTTCTCAGCCAAGCGATGTTCTCTGTTTCTTGACCAGCTACTTTTTTTCTGTAGTTGAAAATCTTCATCACTGTTCTTTGGGTCCTCGTTATCACAACTAATTGAAACTGCCCTTGCTTTTCCGGCATATGTTTTCTCCGGTTGAACCTCATTCTCGGTTAATAATGGTTTCTCAACTATGTTGGTTTGGTGTGTTGATGTTTGTTCTTTCTATGTCTGTTTGGGAAGAACACTAACTGCACTACCTTCTTTACCCAAGTCTTTAATAGTGTTTGTGGTTGTGTTACGCCCTGTTTGAATTTTGTTGCCATTCATCTTGGAAATATCAATATTTTGGAGTGGTGTTTTTGGTTCTCTCCTATTTATGGCTTTATACTGGTCACTGAGTTGTATTCTTTCGAGAAGTAGACGATTATTTTCTTTTAAAATATCGTTTATGTCAGATGTTTCCATCACGAGTTTTTTAAGGTAATCTATTTCAATTTGCATCTCTGACCTGTTATTAATATCCTGTACTTGTTGTGACTGCTCTAACTTGTTCTTAAGAAGCCTAATTTCCTTGTTTTTTTTTGAAGAATTTCCATTTCCAATTTTTCCGTATTTGAGGTTATGTTGTCTCTTTCACAACAATCAACACATGTTAATCTGGATTCATCAATAAATTTAACTTTAGCGGTGAAATCTCTTGATGCACACGAAATGTGGTATATTTTTCCACAATAAATGCATATTGCATAACTGGATACTCGCGTTTTGCAGCATTCAAAATACTTTTTATTATTATCACTTTTCGCGACGTCCGTCACCGACGCCATCTTTGTTTGCTTATATAAATAACTTTCAAGGAATAAAATAAATGTAATTCGTATGGATAATCATGTGTTAGCAAATTTTATTCTTACATACACCTATGCAATATACTTACAAACAGTAAAAGCAAATTCGGCAAAAAAGTGCATTTTTAAATTTAAATGCTTTTTTTTTGTTTTTATATGTTATGTAGTGAAAATATTGCCTTCTCCCTAAGTTTTTGTTTATAATATGTCAAAAACTCCTTTTTGATATGCAAAGAGGACAATCTTTTTTATTTGCGTCTCAGACAATTTAAGTGTTGATAAACTATAAATTATTTTTGCATAATCAAAAGTAAAGTGAAATATGCATCGATAAAATAAATGTAAAAATATCATTTTAGAAAAATAATTGACAAAATAGCGGAATTAACTAAATACATTAAAATTGCAAGTTTAAAAGCATTTCCGGCCAAATCGTAACTAAAATACCTATATTACCTATAAAATAGGTAACCGTTTTCAGGATATGAAACACTTCAATTGGCAAGCAGCCTAACAAGAAATATTTCAACATTCTGCTCAAAAGCGAGAATATTTGAGCAAATGTCCGAAAATAATTCCATTTCAAATCACGATTACGCACGGGCCCGATACCTGCAGTAGGTAGCAACGCAACGCATAATTTTAAAATTATGTGGTGTAAAAACAAACTGAACATTAAAATAACCAAAACAATTTTAAGATCGACATTTACTGAAAGTTGAACTGAACTGAACGAGAGCAGTGCCTTTCTGAAGGTCTTGTGGCGAAGTTGGTAAACAAGCGATACAATGAACGGTGTTTGGATTCTTCTATGTCTGGCCACAATATTTATTCGAGATGGTAAGTTATGTTTAATTCATAGAGTTTTAATATGTAAATAGATGCAGTTTGGAAGTGTGTAGAATAATTCTCATTTCATTTTAAAAAAGCCGTCCCGAAGGTATTTGCCACCTATGTGTGATAACTGTGTTATGTATCTAGCTATTAGATAAAATAAAATAATAAAGATACATTTATTTACTTTTTGTATGTACCACAAATTAAATCGCATTCTAACACACACTGTGGTACAAAAGCATGTTTGCCATATTTCCTTATTAATCAGTGAATTTAACTTTCAAGTAGGTATATTTTGTTTGCAAATACCACTTACTGTTTAAAATGTATTGAACCATGTTACATTTGTTATTCTATAAATACCTAATTTAAATCTACGTTAGTTAACAAAAAAAACATACGTAATTACCTACTTTAGAATTTTAAATATTGTCATCAAGCATGCGAGGAATTTCTATAAATAAAAGTGGCAATGCCGCGTGGCTGCCTCCGCTACTTCGGCTACGTCTCGTCTACTTTCGGCCGCTTCCGGCCGAAGAACAACATAGCGTAGTAGTCGTAGTAAAACAGCATGTTTTAAATCTATTACTATCGGGTAGTGTTCTTTAGTGCTTTGTAAGATTTTTTGAGGCAAATCAGTGTTTAATACTTTATCATGGTTCATCATTGTAGAGTTTGCAAGAAAAAAAGTCGGAATTATTCAAAGCTTTTGTTTCATCGGTGAGTATTAAATGTCATTTCATTGACGTCCCTCGGGGACCATACAAAGCAATAAAATAATGCATGTGTTTCTAGTTCAAGTATAAGTAGATGACAATTAGCTTCTAATAACGCTTTACAAGTTTATTATATCCGCAAATCAAAAATGAAACTAATCTAGCATAATTGATATTTTCGTCTACACGAGTCCTACCGCCTGACGAGTCTAGCCCAGTCGCTTGTGCGCGCATTATAAACACACTTCTGAAAACTGAATGGGATATTTGCTTATAAATACATTTAACACCTTGCCATCTACTTTTACTGGACTGGTTTGAGGACCAATATATATGAGGATGTCCCGTTAAATTGCCATGGAACCGAATTAATAAAATTAGTGCTAACAAATTATTTTAAAATCAGGATATATTATGAAACTTAAAAAGCTTGAATCTTCTCAGAAAACAAGGTTTACTTACAAAAGCTGTATTATTTAGAAATGAATACACTTTTGTATACTTACTAGTTATTCAACTAGATTGTTTAAATAAGCGTTGTATACTTAAAATTAAATTTTATGACTAAAAAACTTGTCAAAAATGTTCCAAAATAATTTTGCCCAGTATTTTCTTAATCTCTATCTTTGCTTTGTTTTGTTCTTTTGAGTTTTTTTTATTGCTGTGATTATTATTTTGATTTTTCAATAGCGAAATCACTATTACGATAAAAGTATGCATATACTATTCTAAATGAACGATTTGATTTTGTGTTATGGTGTATTGCAATATCTTTAATTTTTAATTAATAAAAATTCACAGTCCTTCACAAAGATGCAACCGGGGGAACATTGAAAATGATGAAGGAAAAATGTGATTTGTGTTATAATTGAAATAGTTGAAATTCAACTTTGCGCACGGAAACTCTTTGCGCACTCATTTTGTTTCGCATAATTGCCGTGTTTATACTCGATTTTTCAATATTTTAATGCTTTTTGCATACAATAATAAGATTTCTACTTTTCTAGGGTACTCGTAGAAAAACCATTGTTCCTAACACTTGCGCAAAGTGTCCTTCCCGCACTTAAAGCATATCCGAACTTTGCTTCGCGTCGTTCGTCTAACTGATTTAGCGTGCGGGAAAGTATCACTTTGCGCACTTGTTAGGGAAATAACTATAATATATAATTAGCTATAGCATTACTGTACTTAATATTTTTAACCTGTTCCGATTCGTTTTAGCCCGTTTTGGTGTATTTGGTTATTTTTAGTCATTTTCGGGTAGTTGGTCAAACAATTTTCGGTTAGTTTCAGTTAGTTCAAATTTAGTTTAGCAATTTGAACCGACTCCAATACGTTATAATCAAATTTAAGATTATTGGTTAGTCAACTTTCGATTACTTTCAGTTAGTTTCAATTTATTTTAGTCATTTGAACTGGTTCCGGTACGTTATCACCAATTTAAATGTTTTTGACTAATTTTAGTTAGTCGCCAAAATTCGATTAATTTGGGTTAGTTTTAACTTACTTTAATGTTCCGATACGTTTTGGCCCTTCTTGGTGCTTTTGGTTACTTTTAAGTAGTTTTGGTTGGTCGTTCAATCAACCACCGGTAGAGTTCAGTTAGTTTTAATATATATTAGTCATTTAAACCGGTTCGTTCCGGTACCTTTATTCAATTTTAAAGTTTTTGGTTAGTTTTGGTTAGTCGCCAAAATTGGGTTAATTTGGGTTAGTTTTAACTTACTTTAACATTTTTAATCTGTTCTGATATCTTTTAGCCCGTTTGGTGCATTTATTCACTTTTGGTTAGTCATTTAATCAAATTTCGATTACTTTCAGTTAGTTCCAATTTTTTTAGTAATTTGAACTAGTGCCGACACGTTATTATAACCAATTTAAATGCGAGTTTAAAAGTTTTTGGTTACCTTTAGTTAGTCGCCAAAATACGTTTTAGCCCTTTTTTGCTGTTTTAGTTACTTTTAGTTAGTCATTCCAATTTATTTAAGAAACGATTCCGGTACGTTATTATAACCAATTTAAATGTATTTGTTTCATTTTAGCTAGTCGCCAATATTCGGTTATTTTGGGTTAGTTTCAACTTAATTTAATATTTTTAATGTGTCGATACGTTTTAGCTTTTTTGGTGCTCTTGGTTAGCTTTGGGTTAGTCGTTCAATCAACATTCGAGAAATATCAGTTGGTTTTAATATATTTCAGCCATTTGATCCGGTGCCGGTACGCTATAAGCAATTTTAACGTTTTTGGTTACTTCTGGTTAATAGGCAAATTCGGTTAATTTGGGTTAGTTTTAATTTACTTTAACATTTTTAATGTGTTCTGATAGGTTTTAGCCCGTTTGGCTTCTTTTAGTTAGTTTTGGTTATAGTCATTCAATCAACTTTCGGTTACTTTGAGTTAGTTCCAACTTATTTTAATCATTTGAACCGGTTCCGATACCTTAATTATGACCAATTTTAATGTGGCGTTAGTCGCCAAAATTCAGTTTATTTAGGTTAGTTTTAACTTACTTCCATATTTTTAATCTGTTCCTATACGTTTTAGCCCGTTTTGGTGTTTTTTGTTACTTTTGGTTAGCCATTCAAACAGCTTTCGGTTACTTTCAGTTAGTTCCAATTTATTTTAGTCATTTAAACCGGTTTCCCTACGGTCCATACGTCAATTCTGTGGCTGCGCGTGCCAGAGTTTTGGTGTTCGAAATTGTCGCTACCTTTTTTTCATACCTACCAGTTTTGATATCCAATCAGTCTGAACAAAAAAACTGGAGGTATGTTGATGGAACTTTATTGACTTTTAATCTTTTATAATTAAATATCCCTCTAAAATATTAATAAAGACTTTTCAATACATTTAAATAGCATTCCTACTCAAGACAATCAAATTTATATTATGTGCTAAAAAATTCGTTTCCAAATTTGAAAATTGTCGTTCTCAAATTTCCCGATATTTCAATATCAAGATTTAATTAAAGAATCCAACTCTATAAACTCTAACACAAATTGCCATATTTAGTTTTTGCGTAATCGATTGAATTTTGGTGAAAGAAAAAATATTAGGAAAAATAAAAATGCTGCGCCTATGTTTGTTTATCCACTAGCCACTTTCTGTACCACAGTTTCATTGATAAATACGCACGTCACAGTCTGTGGTCTACGATGCAGATTTATAGAAAATTATGAATGACAGACTTTGTCTTTTTAAGTAAGTAGTCTTAGATCTAGCTTATTTGTCTCCCCTTCACAGTAAAATTAATACATTTTAAAATCTGTATTACAACCAAGTTAAATACAAAAATACATGCTATTTTAGGAGGTCTTTTGAGTCGTAGTGTTAGCGAAACCTGCACGTGTAATAATAATGAAGAATATCCACTTAATTTAATTTTTCTGTTATTTATTTAAATAAATTTTCTAATTTTTTGTTTCCGTTCGTCAGGAATACCAAAAGAACTTGGCGCTTCTATCAATATACCAGAAATCTTCAAAATTTTATTTTTATTTTTAATAAATACAGGGTTTGCATGACCATCATTCATCATTAGCTCAACAGCCCGTTCTAGGCCTTGGCTATCGCAATTTTGAGCCTCCAGCTGGTCCTATGCGCGGCAGCATCCTTCCAGTTAAGTAGGCCAATACTAGTTGCATCGTTCTTGACACTGTCCTCCCATCTGACCCTTGCATGACCGCTTATATTAAAAATCTATTCAGAACTCACATGATTCAACAAACACATAATTTAAGGTAGCAATCCATAATCCACCCCTTAACGAATTTTGAAAACTTAAAATAGTAAACTTACTTACTATTGCTTAAAAGACACTTTGTACTGCAAAATTTAGTAAATATCTCTCTAAAAATTGTTATTTTTAATAATTTCTATATAATTTTAGGTAAAACACATTTAAATAGTAAATATTATAAATTCTGTTCTTATCTCTTTACCAAATGATGGAATAACGACTCGCTTAATTCGAAACAAACTGTACGTATATTGGTCTTCAGATACAGGAAGGAATGCACTTAGAATGACGACTATGTTTGAATACAATTTACTAGAATAGCGTAGAACGCATGACCATTCGATGAGGACTGACCGGACTCGACCTATTCGGCTCCCTTGAGTTTACTTTTAGTTTAACTTGTTATGAGCGTTTTGATTCGTTTCAGTTATATTGGTATGCTTTAATTAGGTTTCACTTTTATCTATGGTTACTTTAAGTTTTACTTTACTTTTACACTGACGTAACTTTAGGGGAGGTTTGATCTTGGTTCCCAGAGAAGCGTTTGGCCTTAATTAAAAGGGAACTACTTAACCAGAAAGTCAAGATCGGGAGGATGACCTTGGTTACCAGAAAAGCGTTTGGCCTTAATTAAAAGGGAACTACTTAACCAGATAGTCAAGGTCGGGAGGTTTGACCCTGGTCACCAGAAAAGCGTTTGGCCTTAATTAAAAGGGAACTGCTTAACCAGATAATCAGGATCGGGAGGGTTTGAGCTTACAGGAGGAGCGTTTTGCCTTAATTAAAAGGGAACTACTCAACCAGATAAGTTGTCGTCTACTTGATTTGCCTGTTCTTTTATACTAAATTTTGTTGATATTTGACTGTTTAGATAATACTCATAATATTTGATCCTTCAATGTGAAGTATCAAGTTCAAACATTAGACTGAGTGTTTTTTTGTTATTACGCTTTCTAGTTTACACATGCCCCCCTCCAACTAGCATTGGTCCCCAATGCAAAACATCTTTACGGTTAGAAAGTTCAAAAAGGAAAGAATCTGCTCAATAAATAAAGACTTGATTGAGAAAAGAAGTAACTAAATTCGTTATCTTAGAGACGCTCAAAAACTAATTTTTGATGGGTATGTTCAAAAAGGAGTGGAACCCCCTTAAATAATAATAACCAGCTGTCCTCAATGTTTGAATAGTCATATCGTTTTGTACCTACTTAAATTTAGGTTATGTCTGAGCACTAGATATTCTTGACATAGTTCGGTCCTGGATCTCAGCCAAGGGGTCTCGATCTGCGTCCTTACTAAATTCAGAATCTTTGTCGGACTCCTTTTTGGCTGCTGTGTATATCAGGACTCCATCGCCATTGACTAGTGAGTGCTTCAGGTACATGTAACAAATATAAACTAAATATAAGTGCTTAATTTTAACATTTTGTTTTTTATCTTAAAAAAAACTTTTTAAATGACTGTCATTTCAATTTTTTATCACCCAGTACTCATTCGTATTTAAAATCATACAGCATATTTTTATTAAGTGGTGGCCGAAACATATGCAAGTATCATATTATTTTTTAGTTGGTCCGCTGTGTACGTTTAACCGAATGGAACATTGTTGTAAATATTATTAAAAAACATAATATTGGTGCTAAAACAATCGAGGACTATTTTTTTGATATCTTGCATTTTTGTGATTATATAACATTGATATGTTTATTACGTTGATCGTAAACATTGCCGAAATTGTTTTAAAATAACAGTAGATATTTAATACCTGTATACGTAATTTACAGTGACGTCAATTATGTTGCTTTGACTGATGATATTATTTGAATACTAGTATTTTTAATTATTATCCCCCCTGGAATATGGCCAATATCTAAGGAAGACAATTGAATATTTGTTCGGTGTAAATTACGTATACAAGTTACAATTTTTTCACTCAATTTGTAAAACATGATCGGTATACTTATGTTTAATTTATCATTAATAATATGTGCCTTTTACAAGATTTATGCTGCTGTCTGTATGGTTGTGTGGATTTAGAATTGTAAGTAATGTACGACTGTAATTCTTCTTATTTCATCCATGGTTATTTATTTATATCTATTTGCTTAATCTAAGTTATCTGCTATCTATATGCTATTTATTCTCTTATTTCTATGTTTCTATAGCATGGCGCCGTATTTTAATTCCTTATTTTATCTTATTTTATGTTCTATGTCTTCATAGTACATGTTTATACATAATTCTTTATTTATGTTTGTCTACATATTTTGTCTATAGATTTTAACTATCTCTATGTATTGTAACAATTGTTACTTTTGTGATGTATTTTCTCTCATTTTTTTCCTCTTATTTATAACTTTTAACTTATTTTCCTTTGTTTCAATTACTACTCTAGTTTACTATGTCTATCTTTCCTTATAACTTTATATATATCCCTATGTAGATTCCAATTTCATCTCCTAGGTTGACATGTTGCCCAAGTGTCTTATGATCTTCCAATAAGGTATTTCTCTTCAACAGTTGGCTACAACATTCCCTATATGACCTCTATATAATTTTACTTTCTAGTTTCTCTTTTTAATGTAGTTCAATATTATAATTCTCATACTCTCAATACTATAACTCTTTGATTCCTCTTATAATTAAATGCCTATGTGTTTTTTCCCAAAATGGTACTATCGTCAAACACTTGCATTTAAAATTATAACTTGTGCTTTTCTAATGCCTCCGTGTTTTTACAATGATTTCCCAAATATGGTACCTGTCATTAACACTTGCATTGAAAATTATAACTTCTCTAAGTTATATATAGATCCATTTTTCTCTATATGAACATTCTTTCTCTTTGGACGCCTACATGTTTGCCTTATGATTTTCTCTACTTTCTTGGATAGGTACTGATCATCAACATTCGCGTTCCAAATTGTATTTACATATTCCTAACATATTTTTTCTATTTATATTCCCTAATTTCCTATATTTAGTGGCTTAGTTTCTGATTTCTTCATGGTGTCTGGTCTCTTTGTATTTACTTAGTTTTTGGTTACTTCTTGCTTAATGTTTGGTTTCTTTGTGTTCACTTAGTTTCTGGTTGCTACCTAATTACTTAGTTACGGTTTTTTAGTTATTTTTATTTATTTTTTCTTGGTTCCCTCCGATCCTGGTCCACTTTGTCGTATCCCCCTAGTGTATTGTTTCTTTATAGATGCTGGGTTCTTCCTATATTTACGCTGCTTTCTTCTAGTTACTGTTACTGTATGTACCTTAGATAAGAGTTTTATATGATTTCAACTATGCTTTATGTCAACGCCTTTGTGTTTCACCTATACGATATTCCCAGTAGGATACTTATCGTTAACACTTGCGTTTACAACAGTAACTCTATTTCCTAGTTACTTATTTCTTCATTTTACTCCTCAATATTTCACTTAATCCAACGCCCAAGTGCTTTTGCTATGAGTTTCCCAATACGGTACCTATCTCTAACACTTTGCGTTTAAAATTGTAACTCTATACTCTAGCTACATTTCTCTATATCTGCATAGACTGCTTATTTTTTCCTCTCATAAGGATGATTTTTTCTTTTATCTAAGGTATGATACTACTGATATTTGTGTTTAAAATTTAAAATTGCTGAAAATTTTCTTCTTCATTATGGTCCTCTTCTGTATTACTCAGTAATGTTAATTGATGGTATCTCAAATCTGCAGAGAAGCTGGTACAGAAATTAACCGTGTGGATCCCAATGGCCATGAATGTTCGCAGATTTATTTAATTCCGACGAAAGAAAAAAAAATTTGACTGACCCTGTATGTCAGCAATTAAAACAGCACCTGTCAAAAAATGGCTTAGAAAGAAAATGACGACATATACTTATGTGTCCGGGAGTCAGAATGGCGTTACTTGTAGAAAGGTCGAAAAGAACCTTCCATCATGTGACTTCACTGAATCTGAACCGCCTCCGGGGTTAGGATTCTGAACGGCTGCCTCCAAAAAACGTCACTGCGGATCCGAACGGCACCTCCAAAGGATATCTCCTCGGCGAATCCATGGTCCTAGGTCCAATGTACGGGGATCAAACGGCTGCCTCCAAAACGTGTCGACGACTGGAACAGACGGTGCTTCTGCTACTTGATTCTCGGGATCAAAAATGGCGTCCTCCACCACGTGTCAAAGAAGCTTCTAGGAGGGACCGGACTCGATCTAGTGCGTTTCCTTGAAATAATTTGCTAGTAACCTTGGAATGTATTTTACTTTTATTTTAGAATTTTAGGAGGCGTTTTAATTTGTTTAATTTATATCGGTATTCTTTAATTAAGTTTCACTTTTATCTATGGTTCACTTTACTTTTTACTTTAAGTTTTACTTTACTTTTACACTGACGTAACTTTAGGGGAGGTTTGATCTTGGTTCCCAGAGAAGCGTTTGGCCTTAATTAAAAGGGAACTACTTAACCAGATAGTCAAGGTCGGGAGGTTTGACCCTGGTCACCAGAAAAGCGTTTGGCCTTAATTAAAAGGGAACTGCTTAACCAGATAATCAGGATCGGGAGGGCTTGAGCTTACAGCAGGAGCGTTTTGCTTTAATTAAAAGGGAACTACTCAACCAGATAAGTTGTCGTCTACTTGATTTGCCTGTTCTTTTATACTAAATTTTGTTGATATTTGACTGATTGTTTTTAAAACATGTTTAGATAATACTCATAATATTTGATCGTTCAATGTCAAGTATCAAGTTCAAACATTAGACTGAGTGTTCTTTTGTTATTACGCTTTCTAGTTTACAATATTTATGCGAAAATAAAATTGAAATGGCGATCACCCTCCATCGTGATTCGGTAAATGCCCAATTGTGACCTATAATTATTACTTTTCTATCTTGTTATCATTCCAAGTTAAGCGCATCGATCTCGAACAGTTTGAAAGTTGGCAGGTTTGGTCGGGACCTTTAACATTTCGGTGTTAAGAGGGGTCAAAGTTATGAAAAACTAAGCAGTACAATATATAAATAGAATAGATAATATACAGTAAAAGAAATGACTCACGGCCCAGTCAACGTGACTCTGGCTTCTCTTCATAATAATTGTTACCTAATCCGTCAGTGCTATTTAAGTGAATTTAATTAAAAATATATTTGTTTATCTAATGAAGAAAGGTCCAATCGAATTTTATTTTTTTTCTCAGTGCTCTTTAGATTTAGGGAGTTAAGTTCATTCTTTTATTTACATCTGTTTCAGGCTGTGGACTCCTCTGTTACTACTGTCACCAAACATCGAAGGAATGCAACAACGGACACTTAGATGATATTCACCGGAAGAACTGTTCAGAAGACAGATGTGCCTTGATGAAATATGAAAGTAAGTACTGTACAGGGTGGGCAAATAAGCGAGGTAAGCGGCTGTATCTCAGCAACAACTAGTCGTAGAGACTTGCGGTAAAAAATCATATAATTAAGTGGCCAATAGAAAACACGGAAATAATTTTCAAGTTCATACCTCTACCTCTACCGCTAGGGGGCGCAATAGCTATGGCCGGGTAGAAAAATGCATTTTACTCAAAAATGTTTTATTATAGGTTGATAAAAGAATACCATCACTGTAATCCTCGTCAAATTCTGCATCTTTTTTGTTCATCACTTTTGATTGTAGGGCATGAAATAAGGGCGGGGGGAAGGGAGAAGTCTGACTGATTGAAATGCCTATAACTTTAGTTTGACTCGACATATTTGAGCAAACTAGGTCTCGTTTGAGAGAGAAAACCTTGTTTATTAAGAACGAAATATACCCATGACAAATTAGTATTTGCTGTTCCCGCTAGGGGGCGCCAATTCAGAAGTTCATGGCTTTTTTAATTTTTCTCCGAAATTTCAAATATAATGATACCATTATTTTAACAGAAAGAGAAGGTAGATCAAATTTGCAGGAAAAAACCTTTAAACCGCATATCGGTAACTTCAGGCGTTCAGGAGTTATTGCCAGAAGAGCATTTTTTAACAATGCATGCATTGGAAAACAAGTTATTTTTCGAATTTTTATGGTCAAGCATGCCATGACTAAAGTAAAAAATGTTTTATTAACGAAAATAATCAAAACAATCATGAAAACAACATTAATGCTACTATAATAATAACATAAAAGGAAATAAGCTCGGAAATAAGTGTAAATTGTGACTTAGGACTGCTCCAATATTTTAAGAAAGGACCCCGCACACATCATATGGGATTTTGGCTCGCGGTGAAATTTGATAAAATTTTAGTATGTTGTAGATTTTAACCTCTGGATAAAAAGTTATCATTGGCCCAACTTAATCCTATGACTAGTTTTGGAGATAGAGGGTGTAAAAATAAAAAAACAGAAACTAGTAAAATTCCATTTTATTAAAAAATTCAGTTCTTATTAAATATAATGCTTTTTAGACAAGAGAAATGAAAAATAAAAGAGTTTATGCTTGAAAACTACTAACATTATACAGGGGGGTAAAATAATTACAAGGTATTAAAATATATATTATGCTAGTTAGAAAGTTATATCTACATAATATGGCATAACATTTTTTTTTTGGTTATTTGAATTTTGGTCAAATATTGACATAGCATCATTTGATAGCTTATCAAAAACTAAGATAGGAATGTGCAATTCATTTTGCTCTATTTTATACCGTTTAGATTTTATGACCTGTCAAAGTAGAAAAAAGTAGGAAAATGGCCACTTTTCACAAGTCAATAACACGAAAACAGTTGAAAGTAGTAGTGTTCCTTACAAAAAATACTTAAAATCCCTCATGGATCTAAAAAAAAAAGAATAGTATATAGGGTGCTCTATTTAAAAAAAAACACCATTTTGATCCGAAACACTTTTTTAAGCCACCTTGTATACTCCAATATAATTTTTCGTAATTCCCAAAATAAAATTAAGATAATGAGCTTTACTCTATCGTTGACTCACCCTGTACATATATTGCATCTTAATCAAAATCAAAATACATATTCAAAAATGCTAATTGACTTATTTAATTAAAATCTACCTAAGCCAGGTTTATTTTCTTACTTTAAGTTAAGTTGCTCTTTTTGGATTAGCCATGGAAACAAAATATTATTTCATATTGCAGCCATAGCTACCTAATGTCCGTTTTATTTTTTATAGTTTTGTTGTACCATCAGAGAGCAGTTTATCAGGGAACATGTAACTATTTTTTCGAATGAACTTTATAATCCTCAACGTAATACACCATAGCATTTATAGACGGTACTTATATGAAAATTCAAAAAAGCAGTAATTTTAAAGTTTTGAGAAAGTCCTTTTGTGTTCACAAATCATATCATTTGTTAGAACCAGCCTTGATCGTTGCTCCCGATGGGTATATTTTAAGTATACATGGACCTTACTTCTCGGACGCGGCCAATAATAACGCCAGTATGCTGCTACATGAATACAAAAACGTTAATGAGCTTTTAAGGTATTATTTTCAGAAAGGAGATATATTTGTCTTGGACCGAGGCTATAGGGCTCTCAAGAATTTCTAAGAGGTATTGGTATTCAAGTAGAAATACCGGCTCATCTTGGACGAAGAAGTCAGCTAACAACTGCTGAAGCTAATTCATCAAGGCTGATTACAAAATGTCGCTGGATAGTTGAGTCTCGAAATGGGCACATTAAAATGATTTTTTAAATTTTTCGAGACCAGATACCAAATGTAAACATTCCGCATCTTAAAGACTTTTTAAGTATTTCTTGTGCAATAATAAACAAATATCATTTAACGATTAATATGCAAGATGCAACAGAGGATTTGGATCGAGAAATCCCGACAAGCAAATATAATTCATCAGAGAGTCGAAGCTGACGGGTTATTAAGAAGACATGGAGCTTGGGAACCTCTTGACGAAAATCAGATTCCACATTTTCTAATTTTAAACATTGATTACTTAAGGAACTTAACTTTTGGTGTATTTCAATTAAGACTTTCACCTTCTTATATTCAAGATGACACTATAGAGGGTAATAATTTTTTTGAATATGATTCGACATTAAATGATTTACAACTTGTACGGATTCGAGTTAAATCGCGTCATCGTAAGCCCCGTTTCACATGAGTCCGACATCGGATATCCGACGTCGGATATCCGGTTTATTCAGCACGTTTCAGGCGTCCGACTGTCCGACAAACGTGTGAAAGCTTTCATTTAATGTTACGTACCTCGCGATCGGATATCCGTAAACCGGATGATCTTATCCGGCATGTGTGAAAAGGCACTAATACTGTAAAGTACCAAGTATTTATAAGTTTTAATGTTGCTGAGAGACAACCTATTTTGGAATATTACTGTACTTGTCGTTTGTCGTTCGGATGCGAGAACTGTTGGAATGTGTTGCCATGTTGCTAGCGTAGTATGGTTTTTGGCTTATGCCCGCCACCAACCAAACGTTCAATTTCCTATGTCTAATATTTTAGACCACGTAGAAGATACTAGACCTCCTAACAAAAACGATCTTCCAGAAATCATTAATTAGACTGCCTAGATAGTGGTTAGTGAGTTAAAATATTTTTTCTTCAAACGTCAGTAAATCCATCATTACTTGACTGTGTAGGCGGCCGTGAAGTTTCGTTTTTCCTCCGCCGGAGCTTTACTTTTCACTTTTCCGCCGGCGGAGGTAAAAGTGTTGTCATAGCAACATAGATACTTATTAAACTAAAATTTGTATTTATCACTCAATTTGTCCACTGCATCTCTAAAAATCCCTAATTTAGGAACAAATTGGTTATTATTTAATCGAACTTACTCAATAACTGCTTATCAATACGGAATTAAAACGCAATCGGAGACGCGATTTTAAAAAAATAATTATTGTTGACAGTGTCCACTGACAGCTTTATGTTACATTACTATAGCAACAACCTGTGCCTATTCACCGACACCGGTCTACGCCTTGCGAACGCACATCTTTAATAATTATTATTATTACTATTAAAAAGAGATGTTTTTGCACTAATTTGTCGACATCTGAAGAAAAAACAGCATATTTTATTTGGAGGAAAAGTTACTTTTCATGGCTTGCTCTCTATTACCAGCCTCACTCCGTTCGGCTGTTAAACACAAGCGCGCCATGAAAAGTATCACTTTTCCTCTATATAAAATAATATACTATTTTCTTCAAACGTCAGTAAATCCATCATTACTCGACTGTGTAGGCGGCCGTGAAGTTTCATTTTTCCTCTGCCGGAGCATTCCTTTTCACTTTTCCGCCGGCGGAGGTAAAAGTGTTACCATAGCAACATAGATACAAACAAACAACAAAACAAGCGTCAACAACTCAAGAATTATTAAACTAAAATTTGTATTTATCACTCAATTTGTGCACTGTATTTCTAAAAATCACTAATTTATGAACAAATTGGTTATTATTTAGTCGAACTTACTCACGCAACTGCTTATCAATACGGAATTAAAACGCAATCAGAGACGCAATTTAAAAAAAAAAATTATTGTTGACAGTGTCCACTGACAGCTTTATGTTACATTACTATAGCAACAACCTGTGCCTATTCACCGACACCGGTCTAAGCCGCCTTGCCGCCTTGCGAACCTACTTATCTTTAATAATAATTATTATTATTACTATTAAAAAGAAATGTTTTTGCATTAATTTGTCGACATTTGAAGAAAAAACAGCATTTTTTATTTGGAGGAAAAGTTACTTTTCATGGCTTGCTCTCTATTAACAGCCTCACTCCGTTCGGCTGTTAAACACGAGCGCGCCATGAAAAGTATCACTTTTTCTCTATATAAAATAATATACTATTTATAATACCTGGATATAAATAATTTTGTTGCTCGAATTAAGATTTTGAATAAGTTTTTTATAGATAAATTGGTAGTTATTTATTCATTTATTGGTTTTCTTCATACATTCTAACAAGAAACGTAGAACGTGTCATAGTTACTAACTAAAAAGATACATCAAAAACAGTATAAAAATGGTCTCTGCACATAGTATATAAAATACAAAATAACTGTTATGCCATATTATGTATATCTTTCTAATTAGCATATGCAGGGTGTTGAAATATTTCAATAAAAATTATTATACGCCACTGTTTTTTTTTTTCAATTTGATAATATTTTATGATTTAGTAATTCAAATTAAACTAATGATTTCCATTCAATTTCACACAATTACCAAATTAAAATACAGGAAAGATATTAATTAAATATTGCAGTTGTAAATATTGTTAAGTATAATTTTCTATTTTTTCTTTTTTATCAAAAACCGTTGATCTGAGCGAAAAACCTTAGATGATGACCTTTATGTAGTTTGAATTGCTAAATCATAAAATAATATCAAATTGAAAAACAAACAGTGGCGCATAATGTATACTTATATTAAACCAGAGGCGTAACCACTGTGCACGCCACACGGACTCAGTAATTGACACGTATGTTTTTATACTTTTTCACATTTAATAGGCCGTAGAAACGAAAAACAGACTTCTTTGAAAGAAACGTCAAATTTTTTCGACTCTGGGCACAGCGATTACGCGATACTGGCAGTTTTCTTCGTCCTAAATTCTGTAGGCGTGGCAATGGAAGAACTGAAGACAATATTATTAATGTCCTGGCATACATAGAGTATAATAGGCAGATATGAACTAGGGCATTATCTTCAAACTTGGGTATAGCACACAGTGGCGTAACTATACCATATGGGGCCCGTGGCAAATTCTTTTGATGGGGCCCTATCAGTGAAAATCGTCACGTTGTACTCAGTTTAATTTTAATAAACTTCGAGATTTTCAGCGTACTCAATTACACGTTGTATATGTCCCACTAATGGCCATAGACCTCCTCTCTTAGGCGAGAGGGAATGGTCTGTAGTCCCCACGCTAGCCCAATGCGTATTGGAGACTTCACATTCATCCATAGAACATAATATCTCAATGCATTCATCATCTATTCGCTAGCTTTTCGGTGAAGGAACAACATCGTGAGGAAACCTGCATACATTTACAATGAAATAACAATAACAATTTAATTTCAATAAGATGTTTATTAAGAAAAATATTTTTTTCAAGCTTTCTGTTCCGCAAAAGTGTTTATAACATCATCAAAGTTTAAAGATCGGGCCATAGAATTTTCACTAGACAGAATAGCCAAGTTACATAACCTGTCTTGTCTCATAGAGTTTCTTAAATAGGTTTTTATCAATTTTAGTTTTGAAAATGATCGTTCAGCACTAGCTGTAGTCACAGGAATTGTAAGAAATAACATTAATGCAGTGCATACTTCAGAAAAGCTGCAGGACATAAAATGATTTTTATTATTAATAAACCAGCAAGGTCTCTAATACACGAAGATTTTTCTATTTCGTCTCTGAAAGTGGATCGAAAACTGAGAATTTCTCTGGCAAATGATTCAGATATGTGTTTTTTATATATCTCAACAAATTCTAGAGCTTTTTTTAATAGATCAGTGTCATTTAAAACTTTTAAAGTGGAAGGCTGCAAAACACTGAAATTTGAAACAATTTAATTCATTGGAAGGAAACGCGATTTCAGTTGGTTTATAATGATGTCCAATACTCGGTAAAATATGTTCACTTTGAACAAACTTTCCGGATCTTGGAGACGCTCATCTTCGCAAAGCTCATCAAAATGGCGTTTTACCTTCCTCTGACGAGTTTTAGAAAATTCAGGGGTGATGGACCATTTTTCTGCTACACTATTTGCTTCCATTTTTAAATTTTCAAATTCATGTCGATACCTTTCCAATTCTTCTAGACAAATTTTTAAACGTTTTAAGGCATTTGAAAGATCGGTGGCTTTAGGCTGAAGTGCTTTAGAGGCTGCATCGATAGTAAGTAGGATCTTGCAATGGAAAACCAATAACATAATAAAATTGTAGTTTTCGATCTTTTTTTTGAGTGAAACAGCTTCATTTCTTTCATCTGATTTGCAATTTAACAGAATTGTTTTCGTTAGCGCTTTTTGGACTTCAACAAACCGAACTTTTAAAGCAAAAACGGCATCATAACGTCCTGTCCATCTAGTAGGGTTTAATGTTTTTAAAGTTATTGAAGTTGAAGACTTACTTCCTTTATTAAATATAAAACTTGATAAAATATTCCATCTTTTGATACTAGGCCCACAAAAATTATAAATTTGTTGAACTGTTGCAAAAAAATTTAGCATATCAATAACCCCTCTCACTGCATCATTGAATACTAGATTTAAATTATGAGCAGCACAGTGAACACGGCATTTGGCTCGACACCTTTTATCAGTTTTTGAACTCCACCATAAGTCCCTTTCATTGTGTTAGCACCATCATATCCTTGTCCTCGACACTTATTTAGATGCATATTTTTGTCATTTATGGATTTAATAATTTGCTTGGACATTGCTAAGGCAGTTTGATCCTTAACTTCATGAAATTCTAAAAATGTTTCTTTAATGACAACTGCCTTTAGGATCCCATTACTATCTTTTTTGATCATACAATAACGGTAAAGTTCACACATTTGATCAATTTTTGAAATATCTTGAGTTGTATCGAATATTGAAACGCCCCTGACCCCGGGTACACCT